>JAYESA010000630.1:5000-32500 GCA_036927795.1 Iris macrosiphon
AAATAAGCCTGACAAGGATGTTGGTTGGGTCTGACATTGGTGCACTAGGATCTGACATGGGTCCAGGCTAGCCAAAACCCTAAAATAACTAATAAAAATAAATACATGCAAATATTTAAATATTAATACAAATATTTATGATAAATACATAATTTACCAAAATAAAATAAAAAAATACCTTGTCCTGGAAATGGGGTAGTGACATCATCAGATCGATAAAAGCTGCAGGGACGTTCGTCAAGCCGAACGACATTACGAGAAATTCATAGTGTCTGTATCGGGTTCGGAATGCAGATTTTTGAACATCATCAGATTTGATTTTCAACTGGTGATAGCCCGACCTGAGGTCAATTTTAGAGAAAATTGTTACACCTTGCAGCTGATCAAATAAGTCATCAATCCTTGGCAATGGGTACTGGTTCAACACGGTAGCCTTATTCAGTTCTCGATAGTCAATGCAAAGCTGCATGGATCCATCCTTTTTCTTCACGAACAGCACTGGAGTACCCCATGGAGAAACGCTTGGACGAATGTATCCTCGGTCCAACAGATCTTGTAACTGTACCTTCAGTTCCTTCAGCTCTGCTGGGGCCATTCGATAAGGTGCCTTCGATATCGGTCGCGAATCCGGAAATGTGTCAATGGAGAATTCGATCTCACGATCAGGAGGCATTCCAGACAGCTCGTCCGGGAATACGTCGAGGAAATCTGCTATGACTTCAGCCTAAGCTGTATCTGCACTTTTCTGTCGGGTGTCTCGAACAGAAGCTAAGTACCCTTCACAGCCCGAATACAATATACGCCTAGCCAAAATTGCTGATATCACCATTGCCGTCTTCGGTGTAGCGCTGCACGAATAGTAGAAGTCTGCCTTGTCGGGTAGACGAAATACGACAAGCTTCTTCGCGTACTCGATTGTTGCATGGCAAGCACCCAACCAGTCCATTCCAAGAATAATATCATAATCCTTAATGTCTAGCACAATGACATCTAAGGAAAGCTTCCTCCCTCCGATGCAGATATAACTGTCCCTACAGATCGCATGGGCGGGCATGTCGACTCTCGAAGGGGTACTCACTCAAAGATTCATATTTAAAGGAGTAGAAGCTAATTTATGTTCAACAGTAAAATCAGCAGATATGAAACTATGTGTAGCACCTGAATCGAATAAGACTCTAGCAGGCAATTATCGGTAAAGTAAGGTACCTGTCACAACTATATCGGAGACGGATGCCTCATCCCGAGTCAGTGCATAGACTAGGCCTTGAGCACCCTGGCATCGTGGGTTCACTGGTACAGCATTGGCGCCATTTGCTTGAGGCCCCTTATTCTGATTTTCGTAATTCTGATTTTCGTTGTTCTGATTCGGCTATGGCCTGACAATCGGTCTTGGATCTCGGCAGTCAAAAGCTTTATGGTCCAAACGACCACATTTGAAACACCCCACAACTTGGCACATTCACACGATGCCCCAATTTGCCACACCTATGGCAGTACGGTGCCTGGGGTGGACCCCTGTGTTCGGATGTGTGCGGACGCTTTTGTGCTCTAGACCCTCCTATTTCCTGAGACCTCTTCTTGTTATTGGTACAGGGAGTCTACACATCAACCTTTGGTGGATTGCACCCAAAGATCCGTTCACTATTCAGGATAGCTTTGTAATATTCCATGTAGGTTTGGCACTTTTGATTTATGACGTCCCTATGCAAATCGTCATTCAAACCTTTTTGAAAGCGGTAGCACCACGGCTGCTGGTTAGGCAAGAAGTGCCCGGCAAACTTGGCCTGTCTAGCCAACACTGAATCATAATCATCAACAGACATACTTTCTTGCACAAGATTGCTGAAGTCGTCTTCTTTCTGTTGCCGCATGGCCCGGGAAATATATGGTTAAATAAAGGCAGATTTGAACATTTTTCAGGTGATTTTACAGTTGGGATTGGCATCATAAATCCCTTGCTTAGTGTCTTTCTACCAATCGTGCGCACGCAGTTCCAGTTGAACTGATGCACAAGCCAGTCTTTTAGACCCCTTAATGCCAACCAAGTTGAAGAGTCCCTCCAGCTTTGCAATCCATCCCATTACCACGTCTGGTTCTGCTAGTCCGTTGAACGTTGGTGGATGCATTTTGGTGAACTCTGCTGCTCGGCAGGTATTCCTAGTTGGAGGCTGTGTTTCTTCTGACACATCCTCTACCGCCACAGCCGGCGGCGTGATAGGCATCACTGTGGCTCCTCCGTTGCTGGGTGCCAAGGATGCAATCAATTGCATCATGGTATCTATCTGCTTCTGATGAGCAGTGGACTGTGCCTGAATTTGTGCCTATTGAGTAGCGACTTGTTGTTACTGCACCTCTATGAGATGCATAAGCCGCTCTGTCATATCGGTTGAACCCGCTCCTCCGGATTCTCCAGAACTTATCGGATCGCACTGGATAGGCTGAGCACTGCTAGCAGCGGCAGTATTTTTCTTAGCCATTGCTACAAAAGAGAGCAGCTTGTTAACACTCCAAAAATGATAGTTTTATATCTATGGGCTCATTGTATAGGCGACTCATCTCATGCAGCGGACGTCGAACGCAACTCAATTGTGAGGCGCATCAAACTCCTATATTATCTTTTTAAAATCCCAAGGAAGTGAAGCCGTGCTCTGATACCAATATGTCATGCCCCGATCCCGAAAGGGTCAATCGTTCTCGCTGGATCCTTTATGGAACTAATCGTCCTTGCTGGGGCATGATGCCGTACGAGCCTGGAGTTGCGCTTGCACAAGGCAAGAACGTGCAGTAATAGGAACCTATTTTGAAACACAAGTTAGAAAATACATTCACAGATATTTGAACACAAGTATAGGAAAAAACATGCTTTTCATTGATAATTATGAGTAATTTACATAGAGGTTACATTTGATGCACCTCTCGGCAACTTGATTTGCATTACAAAAAGGAAACTCAAAAGGCAGGACGTGCTCCATCAGATAGTCCACGTCGTTCATACATTACGCCCTTGTATAGATTGAAAGTCAATGCCTCCAAAATGAACTGACTCCAACTATACTTCAAAATAGAGGTGCTCATAACGCCTCATCGTCTATCCACTAGCGTTGCACCGCCTGAGTGCCTAAAATATTTGCCCATAACGTGGGTTAGTACTCAACTTGTACTGGTGAGCGGGACGAACCCACTCGACTAAATCGACACTAGCTTATTAGGGACGAGCATGCATTAAGATAATCTTTCTATAAAGAAGTGAGTGAATTCAATTCATATCAGTTGCATGTTTTGATAGGAATGAAAACAAATATGAATCCAACAAGTACATCGGTTGCTTACTCAACCGATGCACGCCTTCCCTACAATGAAAAACAAGTATACTTACCATCTGCACAAGACAATAAATTAGCATGTGTTCTACTCTATGAGGTCATTGGTGTGATCGACACCTTAGGGACTTATTCCAAGCATTACAGCGCCCCCTGTCAGCCCGGGTAGCAAACCCTGCTGAAGGTCCCGCAATGCATCGTGACTAGCACGATCAAATATTCCCCCCGGGTCGATACGGTTCCAGTGCCCCGAAATATCATTTCGAAGAAAGCCAAACCTTGTGCACAAGTTATCTCAGACCATACAAATGCATGAACAATTCATATATCATATAATGCATTAAAATGAAACAGAAGAAGTAAAGCAGCAATATATTTCCATGCAACAGTTCATATTTTCTCAAGTCGAGTTTCGATTTTGGTATCTCGTAGGTCCAAACTCTATCCGAGGTACTAGGCCGTAACCAACAACCAAATTCCTTTACAAACAAACTCAAGTTTATAAGATGTGAAAGCATATAATTAAGTTAGTCTACAATCCCATGTTCCTTTCTTAGTGGCTTGGCATGCATTGTGGCTAAGGATTTCCTAGGCATCTAACCGGGCATCATCGAGTGAACGTTTAAAACATTAGAGATGTGTTCTTGAAGAAGTAGGAAAGAAGGGTCCGAACCACTCACTAGTTAAGGGAAAAATGCTGAAACAAGGAGTCCCGCCTAGCGGCGATCAAACGTCAGTTACGCGGACCTGCAACAGCACGAGCACAAAGTTAGAATTCTTGCCTATCCTTCCTGCCGAACTCTCCAAGAATCAAAGCTCCAAACGAGAAAGCCAACAACGAAAACCAAGCAAATCGAAAGTAACACCAAATCAAAATCTCCAAAGCGACAATCAAGAAAACCAAGCAACCAAACACGAAAACTATTGGACTTGTTTCAATAGAGGCCTATCCATGAGTTGGACAGGATCATCGTATTTCGTCCGTGGCAAGAGGATGCCGAAGATCTAAACTATGACTCAGATGGACTAGCCACAAGCTGTCACTACCACATTCCGAAAACAGGGGTATGTTTGACTTTTTACAATATTTAATATTAGGGTAGTTACAATTATGTAATTGCATGATAATTATTTGATTTAAATAACTGTGTGATGTGTACTTTAATATATTATATTATAGACAGTGTTCATTTGTGTTTGTAATGGTAGACTTGACCTAGAAGCCAGTAGATGAACACCTGTCCGAATTATAAAATTTTGAGGTTAATTGTTTTTTTAGAATTTAATTATTGGAGATTGTAATTAATTACCGCATTTTATTTAATTATTGCGCATTGCCTTTGCTTCGATATTTGGAGTGCTATCCTGACTTTTGTCTTCCAACAAATTTCACAATCTTACCCTAGACATGCCCGCATTCCATTCTGCTATTTTTGCAACTCGTAATTATGCTCTCTGTACCTTATTTCTAGCCGCACAAAAATCGTCGCGGACGTTATTTAATAAATCCCTATTTTGTATCGTTGTGCGTTCCAATTGAAATTGGAGGCAATCTTGACCTATTTTTCGTGCGGCCCAAATTAGGGAAATATTCTGTTCTGAGTCTTCTTCATTATTGGTATTGATGACATGACCTGATTTTGGCCCCATGTACCCCTAATTAATTGTTGAACACAACTTGCATTTAATTCTAATTAAATTGAGGATACTATTTAAACAAATTCTGAAAATCCCAATTTAATTCCAGTGCCCTGTTAATTGAGCCCACACAAATCTTACAGCGCCCCCTGACCCTACAAAACACCGGACCCCGAATCGCCCGCCAAATTTTTGTCATTTTATGTGTTTGTGCAATTTCCCAAATTTAAAGGGACTAAATTGCAAATTTGTATTTTGTGGCCTCACCCAATTGTTTGAACAATGAGGGAACCTAATATTTTTTTAATTAAATCTCTCACCCTCACCCACATGAAGAATTCTCCATGTCCAATCTGGACCACTCATTCAATGAGTGCATCCTCACCCTCCATCAAAATCCCCTCATCCTATTTAAATGTCTTGTACCCTCAAACCCTAATCCCAAGAAACCTAGGTTTCCCCACCACCTCACAAGCCCCCACCTCTCTCCAACGTAGGATTCTTTTCTTCTTCTCTTCCTTTCTTCTTCTCATTTCTCCTTCTTTTTCCTCCTTCTTCCTTCTCCTTCTTCTTTATTTTTCTTCTTGTTTTGAATTCAAAATTCAAAGAGGGGGGAAAAGGGGGAACCCTGTTCACCCCCTGTGCTTCCCGGCCCCCTCTGAACCCGGCGGCCCTCTCCCTCTGCGTCCGGCGGCCAACCACCAGGCGGCCGCTGCACATCCCCCGCTGGCCTCCATCCACCCCCACTCCCTGCCTACAAGCCGACCAGGCCGACTCCCTCCGGTGGCTGCTCCCTCCTCCATCTCCCCATCCGCTGTCCGGCCTCCCCCGACGTCCTGTCCACAGACCCCGGCCGCTGCTCAACTCCGGCGCCCCCTCGATCATCACCACCGGCCTCTACTCCCCATCCCCTCCGGCCTCCCATCAGTTCAGCCGACCCCCGGCGGCTCTGCTGTGCTTCCCGACTCCCCTTACGCTGCTGCTCCTCCCTCTGCGTTCATCTCGCCGGCCTACAGCCGGAGCTCCCTCTGCCGACTCCTCCACCATCAAGCCATCACCACCACCTCCATCACCAATCACAACCACCACAGTAAGTTTCTCTTCTCCCCATCCCTCTTTCTTTATATATATATATATATGTATATATATATAATGTATTTAGGTATGTATGTGTAAATAAATTAATGTGTAAATGTATATTCTTTATTTATTAGTAATTAATTGTATAATTATAGTATGTATGATAAAATGAATAAATAGGTAAATACGTATTTTGGTATTGGTATATATATATGTGTACATATATGTATATATCTATAAGTATAGTGTATTTTCTATGTTGTATATAGTGTACATATTTGGTTTATGTACAAACAAATATATGTATATTTTGGTATATATATATATATATTGGTATTTTCTTATAAGGTGTATTTAATAGAGTTTATGTTTAAAATAATTGATATATACGTATTTAGTATGTATTTAGTATTGATTGGTATATATGTATATATACTTAGTATATATATGTATAAACGTATTCTGGTGTGTGCGTGTGTTTCATTTAATATATATATATGTATTTTGGTATAAAAATATATAATGTTTGGTATATGTATATATATTTTGTATATATATACTTAGTATATTTTCAAATATGTATAATGAGTATTAGTGTATATATTAATATATAGATATTTTGTACATACATTTATATACTTTCAATATATATATATGATTGATATATATAAATACGTGTTCTGCTATGTGTATTAAATATGTATTATTTTGGTATATGTCATATAGAATACATGTAATAAAATACATATTTTGGTATAAATGTATAAATATGCAATTACATATTTTGGTATAAATGTATAAATATATATATTCTTATAATGAGACTTATGTACACTTTTTATAAACAAATAATTTATACTTCCACTAGGTACATACAGTTATACCTATTTTGTATACTTTGGAATAACAATATATATGTATTATGTTTAATTATTAACAGTATGTTTAATTGGTATATATATATGGTAGGTATTAATGATTAAAAATAGGTAATGTGTTTTATCCCTACTAGGTGACCCTAGCTGACTAGTGCCCTGCCTGGCATGGCCCTGAGGCCAGTGTTTATAGACTGTGTGTTAGCGTAGCATCTGATACAAGTGTTATAATTGTGTTATATTTATAGGACTGTTGGGTTACCCAGGGGATACTCTGGAACAGGACATCCATAAATACCAGCTAAGGACCCAAGGCAAGTACATTCTCTGATAATTTCCAATTTCTTGATAATTTTTATAAGTTCAATAATCTTGAAATGTTACAACTAAATCTTTGACACTGTGCTACACGGACTAGTATAGCTTGGATCTGCAGTCATGAGATGTTACATTGATTATCGTATCGACATTATATACGACATTGACATTGACATTGATATTAGACATTGATATTAGACATTGTACATGATATATATTAGACAATGTTCGTGTATTCGTGACGTGTCATGATTGGATCCACAGTACTAGTTGGGGGCGGGGAAATTGCTAGTGAGAGATGTGATCAAATACCAATTGTATAATTAAAATATTATTAGTAATAATCATACCCCCACGTATGATTAGCCAGACTGTAGCAATCGTACATGTTCCCAAGCCGATCACATTTCGAAACTACTATTTCAAACACTTAGAATAGATTACAGTTCCCTATTTTAAATCATATACTACATCCCCGTATATGATACTGTTCCTTGTTCTTTTTATTTCCATACATGCACTGACTGTATCATATTGCCTATTGCCTGTCTCTTTACATTGCCTGTCTCTCTTAAATTGCCATTGTATTTATTTCACTGTCTTCTCAGTAGCTAGCATGACATTATTTATTGTATTATAGACATTATCAATTTAAAGGAACTGTTATTTGAGAGTGTTGCTTTGCTCCTTCCTGACTGGAAATATTTTTCCAGACTATGCCTTAGAGGACCGCTGTCCGACACTTTATGGACCATATGGTGAGTAGCTGGAGACTTGGTAGTTTAGTTATGATTCTGGAAGGTCTAGCCGGAATTATTATTTATTGTTAGTTCTTTAAGTAGACTATTTGGTACCGGATTTGTCTCCGGCATTTTTGATGAGACTTGGATATTGTTGAGTTAGAATATTACTTGTTGACTTGTGTTGTGTTTAATTTTAATTTCTGCTCGAATTCTTATCGTGCTGTAATCATGTGATTGAGTATGTGTTCATTTCATTGTGTTATCCGTACCTCCTTATGGATATTGGATGCTTGTGTGAGATTGGCTAGATAGAATCAAGACCTAGACAGCGTTCTACCGCCGATGCTGCGGCGTAGGCTGGACGTACCCACGCACTTGTGCCCCTAAACCGGGTGCGGGTCGTGACACAAGCCCAATTACATAGTGAACGTCCCGATCGGATCAGGATTTGAGGCACTATATGCACACTTGATGCACTACCCGCCTTCCCCATATCACTGTTGTGCAGCAACCACAGCAACCTACTGTTGTGCAAATGAGGGACAGAACCCCCCATATTTTGCAGACCCCTATACCTGCTTGTACACATGACATAACCCCTTATTGACAGTTTCCAAAGCTCGGGTAACCCCCCCCCCCCACAGACCTCATACACAAATAAATGCCTCAACACAACCACTAGCATATAAATGCACATCTAAAACAGACCCCAACAGTCATGAACTCTCCATGATTGTCCCCCCTTACATCTCTTCTATCTATTGAATACTAAAGACACCAATACAACATGACAGTCCCTCTATAACCAAATGACTGATACCTATAAATAGATACATATATACACATGTATACACCAATAACATACTGATTATATATATATATATATATATATATATATATATATATATATATATATATATATATATATATATATATATATATATATATATATATATACTAATCATAACAACATAAATAGAACTAAATATCACAAACTAGAGTACCACAAACTCACCAAACAAATAATCAAACACTTAAGAGTGGTGGCACCCGTATCACACTAAATCTATGATACGCTTGTGATATGCCCCCAATATGACACTCAATGTATCACAAATAATATGAGCAAGTCTAGAATCATAATTAGGAACAACACAAAGTGCTAGCTACTCATCTATGTGTCTGTGTCAAAATATGGCATGCTCAAACCCCGGTGTCGAAGAAAAAACCTCCAAACCAACCCGTATCACCAAATTGTCATGATACGGCCTACACGTATCCAATTATGGACGCAAACATAGTCTCACACAATCAAACACATATCAATTTAGTCTAGTTGACCCATTGACAAACACATGGTGCACCAATCTTGGATTTTCCTTAAATTGGACACAAAATACACCATAACTTCCAAAATAGGGGTCCCTAGTAGTCAAATCTTCTTCCTATAGGTATCCCTAGTACATAAGTAAGTTCATAATGATTAAACTATAGATTTAGAGTCTAATTAGAAAAAAAACTGAATTATACCTATTGGGAGATGGATTCCTAATGAAATTCTTCAATGAACACAAAAAAGCCTCAACTTGTGCAAATTCTACCAAATTGTAGATTCTTGTCTCCTCCTTGCTTCTAGAGTATCCAATGGTGAAGTAGGGATTAATTAGGAAGGGATTTCGTGTAGGAATAAAGGAAATTTAGGGAAAAATAATGTAGATCTAAAATTGGAGTAAAATGAGAAGAGGAGATAGAGTCTCCCCCTCTTTATTTGTCTGTCCCCCTTGCTTAGCCTCCAAGCAAGGTAAAAAGTCTATTCTACCTCTATGGGTTTGTCATGAAGAAATTTAATTAAGGATGAAGCTTCTACTCCTAATGGTTTGACTAATTAAAACACTAACTTAATAAAATATGCTAAATAATTGGGCTCAAGTCTAAACTAATAAATTATTGGTTCAAAAGTCAAGTCTAGTCTATTTAGGTCCACTAACACAAGTCCAAAATATAATGTAACATGCTATCAATATTTTAAATACTACAATAAATAATATATAACATTTACCATAACTAAAAAATTATGAAATACCTTTTTATATAATAAATTTTGAAATGCCAATATTACAATATTATCAATAATAGGAAAAGACAAAAATCTTTCTCTCCGAAAAAGCGGTAGTGACATCGAGTCTCTTCCATCTCCTCATACTTTTCGGCATCCAACGTTTCCATCTTGGTCATTCCGGCCGTTGGTGAGCCGTAGACAACTGGTTCCTTCAACACACGCTAAGTTTAGTCAAAAGATTGAGACAAGGAAGTAGGTCACCGCGTAGAAGCTAGAGGCTAATGAATACCATGGCTACCACAGTCAAAAACTTTCTAGTGGACTCTGTTGCAACGCTGAGGGCACCCTACTCTATGTTATGACAGAAGCGATCAGAAGCAAGGGCTGTAGAAGCATGGAAAAAATGCCAAATCCTTGCTTATGGCCTCTATGCACAAAGTCTATTTATTCAGTAATCTGATCAGTGATATTGACAACCATGCGCCAATGTCTATGCGCCATACACTAAAAGACTTGCGACAAACGATAGGAACCTGAGACAGTGAATATTATCACTAGAGTCAGTGAACTCTATGCGGCAAAAGAAAGAATACAAAAGCTGCTAAGGGTCAAGATCAAAAGAAACAATAAACTGAAGATAAGGGTTGTTTCTTTTCTGACAAGCCATGATACGTAAAGAAAGAATATACGAAGTACCACGCAAGGCATGAATGAAAGAGTTGTTTGATCTACCGAAACCAATTGATGATATAAGACACATCTATGTGGGTGACGACAAGTTAGTAAAGTAGAAACAATAGGATATTTTGGATTTGATAGAAAATTTTAATTATTATTTATCATTGTACAATATTTTAGACGAAATTTACTTTCAATTTCTTTATTGAATAAATCTAGTTATCATTATTTATTTAGAAGCAATAAAGTTTATCTATCTTTAAATTCAAATATTGTTGGTAATGGTTCCCTTAATGTTTATGATAACCTATATTCACTTGAAAGTATTGTATCTTGCAAAGAAACTTTGCATGTGAAATCATGTGGTATTACAATTTTTGGATAGGAACTGTAATTTTTGAGGAGAGAAATAAAGTCAGTGGCATTGTCTTTGAGGAAAGAAATAAAGTCAGGGACATTGTCTTTGAGGAGAATCGATTTCGCTTCATATAATCACTTTTGACGATGTACAAGTTTTAATACATGTCATTGATTAAGAAGTGAATCTGTAACCTTAACAAGACAATGTCGAGTTACCTCTACAAGTTGATGTTGAGCTACCTCAATAAGACAACATAGTGGCACCCTCTATTCAAGATGAGGTAATTGTTCGTGAGGAACAAACTCAATGACCTCAAGAACTAGTGTCATTAAGACGATTCATCAGAGAAAGGAGAAATGCAATTTCAAATTTTTTGTCATATTTTTCCAGGAACGTAAGAAAGACTGTGGAATACTAAAAGAAGATCCAATCAAATTCCGTCAGGTTATAAAAAGTTCCATTTCTCAATAGTAGATTAATTCAATTGAATGAGATGTATAAGTCTATGCAAGACAATAAATTTTGGGAACTTGTTTCGTTACCAAAAGGTACGAAGTCCATTGGTTGCAAATGGATAATTAAAACCAAGAAAGATTCGAAGGGTAATGTGGAGAGGTATAAAGCATGTCTTGTAGCTAAAGTATTTACTCAAAAGTTAGTGATTGATTTTAAAGAGACTTTCTCTCTAGTTTCTTTGAAAGACTCATTTAGACCAATCATGACAATTGTTGTACATTTTTATATCAAAACGACGTTTCTCAATGGTAATATTGACGAAAAAATTTATATGGTACGAGCAGAAAACTTTGCGTCGAAAGATCCAAAGAATATGGTTTACAAATTGACAAAATCTATTTATGGACTCAAGCAAACTTTTCGTCAATGGTACTACAAATTTAACATAATTTTTTGGTTTTGTATGTCGATTAATGCAAACCAGGTTACATTTGTCGCTAAAGAAGACACGTTCGGTTTCAATCAGTGCCCTTAGAATAGCCTTAAAACTAAAGAAATACAATAGATTCCCTATTCATCAGTTGTAGGAAGTTTAATGTATGCTTAAGTGTGTACGCGCACAGATATTGCGTACATAGTTGGGATGTTAGGCAAATATTTAAGCAATTATGCTATGGATCATTGGAAAGCAGCCAAATGGGTTACTTAAGTAATCTATAAAGAACAAAGGATTACATGCTCTTATCAACGACATACCATTGGTGATGGCTATAATCCGTCATCGCTTAGCGACTGAAAGGCGTCGGCTAGAAGACCAATTAGCTTATCTTAATTACCTATGCATTGCCAAGTCATAGGCTAGGCGTCACTAGTTTACACGGTTAACCGCGATAACATATAAAAAATTATGTGACGGCCTAACGACGCTTATTTATTATATCATTTTACTGGACGATAGCCTAAGGAGTAGCATATCCATCATCCAGCACCGGTACTGTGCCCTAGGTTAAAAAAATAATATTCGACTAAACCCTCTTTCATTCCCTCTGTCACGCCCCAGTCCCAAAATATTGAGGGACTAGACACGTGGCAATGGCCAGTAGCACACACTGACGGACAAACCCAATTTAATGGATCTATCGGGGCATACTTAACCTGTATTACAACAATCAGGGTTTACTAATCTCATCCACAGAATAAATTCATCAATATCATCAAAAGGAAATAAAACATCATCCAGTCACAAGTAAATAAAATCGGGGAACAACCCGATATTAAGTCTGTTACAATTGTTCATTAAACAAGAAATAAAAGAGTTTAACTGCCATTAAAACTGAGCATAGACGAAGATATTCAGGAGAAATCTTCTACAATCACCTCGTCCTTGGTTCCTGGTTCTGCTCCTGCTAATGCTCCTGTTCCGTACACCTCAGGATATATATCATCTGCTAACCCTGGGGACATAATCCATATCCAGGTCCTCAGGGGACATAGCAAGGTATAAAATAACTCATGCCAAAATACATACAGTGCAGCAATAAATGAAATAATAGGGTAATTAAATAAACCAGCTAAGTGATATACAAGTGAGAGTTTTAGTCATACTCGGACTGAGACTACTATAGGATCAGTGTCGGTGAAACCCATAGCAGTATTCTCTCGAAGGGTCAGAACTTGCGCCAAAGCTCTGTATAAGAGACTAAGACACCTCCAGATGACAATATTTATAATATAATCAGCCTTTGATATGGTAATACTCTCCCTACCCAATATAATCTTACGTCACAGTTCACGATGTACATGTCCATGTCATGCAAGAACAAAACTAATGCAACAAGTCATATAAAGAAATCTAAGCAGGTATAATGTATATGTCCAAATCCTGTATCCTATACAGAATCACCATGAATATCTCAGGAAGATTCTGTCTCATGATTCGTGTCATGTGTCCTGGGTATAATGTACTTGATATGGCAAGTACGAGAATGTAAATATCACGATATCCATCTTTAGGTGACGTTACACAACTCCGCGTACGGTGTTGGCACCCGACTATTAATCGGACGCTAAGTAAGTCACATGGTCCTAGGTTAAGTATGTATAACAGATAAATAAGACAAGGAATTATGTAACAAGAACTGCAAGCTTTGGCAAGGTACACTTGCCTGGGGTTCCGGCTCCAATTGTAGCTTTGACAGCGGCAGAATTTGCAGGAAGTTCTCTGGTTGCTGAAATAGACATCACCATCAGATCCAGAAAATATCAATTAGCTAGAAACGCCTGTCCTTGAGTCCAATTTTGACACAAGGGCAAAAATGACATTTTCAGGTCAAGACGGGGTCCACATGTGGGCCGCTTTGCACCAAAAAATGTGTCAGGACCAAAGGTCTCCAAATCTGTCAAACTTAGTGTCAACAGGTCCAGAACGTTGATACGAACCCAACGGAACTTCCAGAATTGGATTCTGATGAGCCGATCACAAAATTGCCCGTCAAGTGGAGCCGTGGGGCCCATGATACGCGATTTTGTCAACGTTCTCAGAATCGAACCAAACTTGGGTCACAGGACCAACGTATTGCTACGATTCTGATGGCGCAAGTTTCGTTTTGATCCGACATGTGTACACTAAGTTACAGCGAGATTTAGAACAGGCGGATACGGGGCGTTGTCGGCGGATATGCGTTGATTCCGGTGTGCACGCACATCCAAATCAACTTCTGTGAAATCCTGCATGTCCGTATCAACGGTGCGCACGTATCGGTGAAGACCGCACACGACCAATTTGTCCCGTTTGGCGGGGCGCACCCAGTTCCGGGGTGAAACAGGGCATTGTTTTTCCTGTTTTTGGATCGCGGTTCGCGATCGCCACAGGACGCGATGCACCGAGCGGGTTGCATGGGCATCGAGAGGGTCACACAACCTATGCGTCACAACTGACGAAATCGAAAATGGGTCATCGAGGAGAGAGAACGGGTTACCTGAACAGGGCTCCATGAACCGAGGATTTCTCGTGTCCGCGTGTCGTCTCGACACTGTGCTGTGTCCTGTGTCCGGGCTGTTCTAGGGTTAGGGCTCTGGTTACTGTCGGAGACTCGCCGGAGGCTGCGCTGGCTGGGGCTGGGCTGAGGCGGAGCGGCTCTGGCTCGTCGGGGCAACTTCGGCGGAGGCGGAGGGGTTCTGGCAGCGGGCTGCGCTGGCGGCTTCTCGTCGGCTTCTTGGGTGGCGGTGGCACTGCAACTGGAGGAGAGAGGGAGGCGGACAACAGCGAGGAGCTAGCGGCGGTGAGGGCAGCGGCGAGGGGAGAGAAGCGGGGGTAGGCGGAGGACGGCAGGGCGGGGACGCTCGGGTCGACGCCGGAGTGGCTGGCTGGAGGGCGGCGGAGAGGGGCTAGGGGTCGTCGAGGTCGGCTGGGACGGGTTTTATAGAGGGGAAGGGGAAGAGGGAGAGGCGGCCGGTGCGGGGAGGGGAACCGGAGCGGCGGGCGGTTGCGGGGAGCTGAAGCGGAGCGGCGGGGACGCGAGGCGGCGGCCAGAGCGTAACGGCCGGCGACGGGGAGACGAGGGGTCGGGGGAGAAGAAAGGGGCTGGGGCACTGTTTACCCTGGTCAGGTCGGTGATGGGTCGGGTCGGGCAGCGGATCCGGCCCGTTCCGCTAAAACATGAAGCGGGTTCGGGTCTAGCGGGTTAGACCCGAATCCGACCCGCTAAGGTTTGGTTCGGTTTAGCTAAACCGGTCTAGGTTGGTTCGGGTTGGTTTGGTTGGATTGAACCGGGTTTAATTCTAGGTTTATTTTGGTTTAATTATAACTTGGTTTTTAGGGCTTTAAAAATGCTTCCGGGGTCCAATAAATTCCCGGAAAATTATTCTATGTCTAATTTTTTATTTTACACCAGGAAATATTATTTCCATAATATTTTAATATTATGTAACATAATTTAAAAATCATTTAAATTCAAAATACCTTAGTTTTAATTACAGAAAAATCCCAGAAATTTACAGAAAATTATGAAAAATTCTAAATTAAAATTCTTGAAAAATCAGGGGGTTTACAATCTACCCCCCTTAAGAGGATTGCGTCCTCGCAATCAAAGAATAACCGGTCAACAGAGATGACACAGTTGCAAACATTATTCGAAGCACATCACGATTAAGGAGATCAAGTTGAGGATTAAAACACATAGGGAAAATCATTTCCCTAAGCAATGAAAGTTATAAAATTTCCCGAATGAAGGAAATCTAGAAAATTACAATTTTTTAGAAAAAATCTAGGTTATCACTAGGTTATCAATTATAAGCAAGTTAAAACTATCAGGTCAAGGCTAAGGTCACGAACCAGCAGGCACGAACTACAGCAATGCTAGAAACGAATAACTATGAAAAAAAACTTACGCGCATTAGCTACTCCAAGAGTCTGAGCGTCCTCCAAAGTCATCGCGAAAGCTTGTCCGCGTCCTTGAGGTGGTGCCCTCTGCTGTTGCTGGGCTTGCTGGAAGGGTGCTGCTCGAGGTGCCAAGGGTGGCCTTGGTTGATGTCCTCCTGGTGCTGGTAGAGCTTGTTGATTTGCCCTTGGTGCTCCTTCTCCACGTTCAGGGCAATCCCTTACCGAATGCTGACGGGATCCGTATGCTAAACACAATCCTAATCTGCGTCAGCATTCCTTGGCGAGATGGCCTGCTTTGCCACAATAGTGACAAGTAGAAAGGACTATTACTTGTGGTGTAGATGCTTTCTGTTGTTGGTGTAGGTGAGGTCTCTTTGCAGCTTCTTCTTGTGGTGCTCTGGCTGTTGCTGATGTGGAAGGCCGCTTCAGACTGGTCTCTCTCCTGGTGATGCGCTCCATGCGTCGGGCTGCAGCAAGGACGTCCGAGTACGAAGTAGGTTTAACGGATCCAATTAGTTTCTGTAGCTCGAAGTTTAGTCCGTCGAAGAACTTCTCGGTCTTCTCTTCTTTTGTCCGGATCAATGTTGGGGCGAAGCGACTTAGACGAATGAACTCAGCGTTGTACTCTTCCACCGTCATAGTATCCTGAGTGAGGCGATTGAACTTGTCCCGAAGTTCTGATCGAGTGATAACCGGAATGTACATCTCCTGAAAGAGTCTGGAAAACTCTTCCTAAGTGACTCGGTCTGGTCCGAGCCGTGCCTCCTCAGATAGCCACCAGTGATGAGCATTGTCCGTCAATTGCATTCTGACGGCAGTCGTCCAACGTTCCCATGGAAGCTCAGCTGCTTCTAATTGATGCTGAATGTTGGTGAACCATTCATGAACTTCTGTGGGCTCCTCCTTGCCTGAGAAGGTACGGGGCTTCAGCTGGCAGAAATCGGTGATAGAGCCCATCGTTGGCCGTCGAGCTGGTAGGTTGGCCTGCTCCAGTATAGTTACTATGCTGTTCCTCAATTAATCAGCCTCGCGACGCTGAGCCTCGTGTTGGACTTGTTGCTGGGCTTGCATCATTGCGTAGATTATTTGGAATATCTATTGCCCGTCAATAGGCTGCCCTTGTGGGAATACGGGCATTGGTGGAACGAACTGCGACGGAGGTGGGATGTCATCACGCCGGAACCTTAAATTTTGCTGGGCTGCTTGATCACTTTGAGAAGATTGTCCTCTATTCTCTGGTGTTACTCCTTCATCATAGGTGACCACTGCATCGTGCGGTGTACCTAAAGGATTCTCGTTGCCAGTTCTCGGATCCATTGCTCTGCATCAAAAATAAACTATAAGAGGCGCACAGGAATCAAGGCAAGATGCAAGAAAAATTTATTTCGAATACGATATAGATATCAAGAATAATTCAAGCAAGTGGATGAGATCCTAAAAACTTATCCTATTCTTATTGCAGGCCTGTTCGGTCCCTAAGTTGAAACCGAATACTTTAGTCGTTGACCTGCATGAGCCACCACAAAAACCATGTCACGCCCCAGTCCCAAAATATCGAGGGACTAGACACGTGGCAATGGCCAGTAGCACACACCGACGGATAAACCCAATTTAATGGATCCATCTGGGCATACTTAAGCTGTATTACAACAATCAGGGTTTACTAATCTCATCCACAGAATAAATTCATCAATATCATCAAAAGGAAATAAAACATCATCCAGTCACAAGTAAATAAAATCGGGGAATAACCCGATATTAAGTCTGTTACAATTATTCATTAAACAAGAAATAAAAGAGTTTAACTGCCATTAAAACTGAGCATAGACGAAGATATTCAGGAGAAATCTTCTACAATCACCTCGTCCTTGGTTCCTGGTTCTGCTCCTGCTAATGCTCCTGTTCCGTACACCTCAGGATAGATATCCTCTGCTAACCCTGGGGACATAATCCATATCCAGGTCCTCAGGGGACATAGCAAGGTATAAAATAACTCATGCCAAAATACATACAGTGCAGCAATAAATGAAATAATAGGGTAATTAAATAAACCAGCTAAGTGATATGCAAGTGAGAGTTTTAGTCATACTCGGGCTGAGACTACTATAGGATCAGTGTCGGTGAAACCCATAGCAGTATTCTCTCGAAGGGTCAGAACTTGCGCCAAAGCTCTGTATCAGAGACTAAGACACCTCCAGATGACAATATTTATAATATAATCAGCCTTTGATATGGTAATACTCTCCCCACCCAATATAATCTTACGTCACAGTTCACGATGTACATGTCCATGTCACGCAAGAACAAAACTAATGCAACAAGTCATATAAAGAAATCTAAGCAGGTATAATGTATATGTCCAAATCCTGTATCCTATACAGAATCACCATGAATATCTCAGGAAGATTCTGTCTCATGATTCATGTCATGTGTCCTAGGTATAATGTACTTGATATGGCAAGTACGAGAATGTAAATGTCACGATATCCATCTCTAGGTGACGTTACACAACTCCGCGTACGGTGTTGGCACCCGACTATTAATCGGACGCTAAGTAAGTCACACGGTCCTAGGTTAAGTATGTATAACAGATAAATAAGACAAGGAATTATGTAACAAGAACTGCAAGCTTTGGCAAGGTACACTTGCCTGGGGTTCCGGCTCCAGTTGTAGCTCTGACAGCGGCGGGATTTGCAGGCAGTTCTCCGGTTGCTGAAATAGATATCACCATCAGATCCAAAAAATATCAATTAGCTAGGAAAGCCTGTCCTTGAGTCCAATTTGAACACAAGGGCAAAAATGATATTTTCAGGTCAAGGCTGTGGGCCGCTTTGCACCGAAAAATGTGTCAGGACCAAAGGTCTCTAAATCCGTCAAACTTAGTGTCAACAGGTCTAGAATGTTGATACGAACCCAACGGAACTTCCAGAATTGGATTCTAATGAGCCGATCATAAAATCGTCCGTCAAGTAGAGCCGTAGTGCCCACGATACGCGATTTTGTCAACGTTCTCAGAATCGAACCAAACTTGGGTCACAGGACCAGCGTATTGCTACGAGTCCGATGGCACAAGTTTTGTTTTAATCCGACGTGTGTCGGCGGATACGGGGCGTTGTCGGCGGATACGCGTTGATTCCGGTGTGCACGCACATCCAAATCAACTTTTGGGAAATCCCGCACGTCCGTATCAACGGTGCGCACATATCGGTGAAGACCGCACGCGACCAAGTCGTCCCGTTTGGCGGGGCGTACTCAGTTCTGGGGTGAAACAGGGCACTACAACTAGAGGAGAGAGGGAGGCGGAGAACAACGAGGAGCTAGCGACGGTGAGGGCAGCGACGAGGGGAGAGAAGCGGAGGTAGGCGGAGGACGACAGGGCGGGGACGCTCGGGTCGATGCCGGAGCGGCTGGCTGGAGGGCGGCGGAGAGGGGCTAGGGGTCGTCGAGGTCGGCTGGGGCGGGTTTTATAGAGGGGAAGAGGGAGAGGGAGAGGCGGCCGGTGCAGGGAGGAGAACCGGAGCGGCGGGCGGTTGCGGGGAACTGAAGTGGAGCGGCGGGGACGCGAGGTGGCGGCCAGCGACGTAACGGCCGGCGGCGGGGAGACGAGGGGTCGGGGAAGAAGAAAGGGGCTGGGGCACTGTTCACCCGGGTCGGGTCGGTGACGGGTCGGGTCGGGCAGCGGATC
Organism: Iris macrosiphon; assembly: GCA_036927795.1. Lineage (NCBI taxonomy): Eukaryota > Viridiplantae > Streptophyta > Magnoliopsida > Asparagales > Iridaceae > Iris > Iris macrosiphon. Next base: position 24,595 of record JAYESA010000630.1, read on the forward strand.
CGGCCCGATCCGCTAAAACATGAAGCAGGTTCGGGTCTAGCGGGTTTCGAGTCGCGGGTTAGACCCGAATCCGACCCGCTAAGGTTTGGTTCGGTTTAGCTAAACCGGTCTAGGTTGGTTCGGGTTGGTTTGGTTCGATTGAACCGGGTTTAATTCTAGGTTTATTTTGGTTTAATTATAACTTGATTTTTAGGGCTTTAAAAATGCTTCCGGGTCCAATAAATTCCCGAAAAATTATCCTATGTCTAATTTTTCATTTTACACCAGAAAATATTATTTCCATAATATTTTAATATTATTAACATAATTTAAAAATTATCTAAATTTAAAATACCTTAGTATTAATTACAGAAAAATACCAAAAATTTACAGAAAATTGTGAAAAATTCTAAATTAAAATTCTTGAAAAAGCAGGGGGTTTACACCCTTTATCGATCCTTCTCCCTCCCTCTCTCTCTCTCTCTCTCTCTCTCTCTCTCATCTCCCCCTCTATCGATCTCTCTCTTTCGATCTCACGATGCCATCTCTCTTGTCTTCCCCTCTTTCAATCTCGTGGTGCCCTCTCTCTCTCTTTCATCCCCTCAGCTCCAACATCGATTGTGTCCTTGTCGGCGTGCCCAAGTCGTCTGCGCCTGTGCCTCCAAGCTCCAACGAGAGTATACTCTAACCCTCTCTCATGAATATGTCCAAGTCCGACGAGGCAGAGTTATGCATCCGGAGTTGGTTGATTTCTACCATTAGTTTTTGTCATTTTTTTATTTGGAGAGTTCTTTAAATATTTTTTAATTTGGATTTGCTAATTTGTGAATAGGGATGGATGTGGTTTAATTTTGCCATTTGAATGTCAGTTTGGAGCCTCCTCTCCTATTAGCCTTTGGAGATTGGGGGATATTCTTATTTTTGAGACAGGTTAGGGTTTGGTTCCAAAGGGGTTCTTATGAAGAAGATTCTTGGTACTCTAGAGGGAACACTTCCAGTTACATATTTAGGGATTTTATTTTCAAATAAAGATATCGGCACTCAGGGATACTCCAAGATGTTATACTTCTGAAGAAGATTCATGGATTTTGTTAGTGTGGATTTAAGTACTTATAGCACAAATAGTGATGTTTATTTTTCTTTCATGAATTATTTGTATTTATTTGAATGCCTTTATTTTTTATTTATTTTATTGTGTATAGTATGATTTCTACATGTGTTTTGTGCTGCTGAATGTCCGATCAGACAGAAATTCTATGGCGGGCTTCACAGGATGGTGATATACTGCGATTGTTGTGATTGACAAGTATATAGTGCGTATATGAGTGATGTAATTCAAAAAAAATTGTTAGTTTTTCCACCTTAGCGACGACTAAGCGGCAACTTAGCGACGAATAACGACGCCCTCGTGACTCATGGGCGATGTACTAAGTCGTCGCTAACTAAGAATTCTAAGGTAAGCTCTGGCTGAGCGACGTACGACGATACACTTGCAACTCATAGGCAACACATTGATAAGTCATCCAACTGTCGCCCAATTGAGTATTAGGAACCAATTTTTGTATCGGAAACTAGGAACAGTCACCAATTCGTCACCAAGTAGACAACAAACGTGACGCTAATCCATCGCTAGGAAGTCATTTCATCCACTGAAGATATGGCCACTAGAGCGTTGCTAAGACGGTACCAAACTAATCCGTCGCTAGTTCGATAACATGTCGTCGCTAAATAGTGCATCGCCAAGTAGTCGCACAGTTGTCGAAGATTCGACTGCTAAAATTCTGTATTTTTGTATTTAATGGGATGGGAGGAGAAATATGTGAATCCGGTCTCTTAAATAGTTAAAAAAATACTCGTTTGAAGATATTCGACCATTCTTCAAAATTGACCATTGATAATAGAAATTAGGTACAAAAGTTATCATAGGCAACGGTGAGATGTGTACAATACACATACATCGCCATATGCTTAGGCAAGTATTGTGCTTTATACATACATCACCATAGCCTATAAGGCGATGTATATCACCATGAGCAATTTTGTCAAACTTGTTACTTCTTTAGTATTTTGAATGTTTATTATCGTGAACATAATTTTCTATATTCCGTAAGGGTCTGTTTGGATTGGGAAAAAAATAATCTGGATTAAGTGGGGTTAAGTGTGGAGGAGGAGAGTTAATACATATAGCCTTGCTTGAATTTGAGAGAGACTTAAGTGGAGTGTATTTAATAACTTTTGCTTGTATTGAAGATTTTCATCGGAGTTAAAAGAATAATAAAAATATGATAGTTACCAAAATCTCTCACTTTTTTGCGTTAACCCTCCGATTTGAGGACTAAAAAAATAAATAAAAGAGTGTTAAACAAACTTTTACTTATTCATCTATTACTCTTCCTTCTAAACTTTCGCTCTCAAATCAAACATAATTTTTTTCTCTCACTTTACATTTTTTGGTTCAATTTTCTTAACCCTGAATCAAAACATACTCGAAGGGTACACACGGTACACGAAAGACGATGAATCGGTCGTCAAACAGTTCAGTAGTAATGAAGCCCAATAGCCTTGCGTTGGTCGATCATTGATTCGCCACATCAAATGCTAAATAAGAAGAAATACAGTTTGTTAAAGTTCTTGAGTTTGAAACTTTGATGAACCATAAATAAGCACACTTATATTCGTCAAATAGAAGAAATTTTGATACAGATGGCTGTACTGTATGACAAGTGGGCTCCCTCTCTCTTGGTTAAGTTTTTTCAGGCGGTAGTTTTCCTTCTGATAATATGTCCACAGTCCGCGACTGTATGTTCTGGTGTTTCCATAACAAACTACTAACGAAAACCAACAAGGCAAGCAGAGACTCTAGACAAGTCGAGCTACTTTCATACTAGTACTAGTTGGAAGGGCAGCCTTCGATAGCGATGGCCGGGGCGCTGGGGCATTTGGCCAGCGGGCAGTGCGTGTCCACCCCCCACCAGTCGACCCCGTTGATGTCCTGCATCTGCAGCGCGAAATAGGTCATCACCGCCATGAACGCCACCCCCGCGTCGAGCGCCGCCGACAGCACGTAGTTGTACCTCGCCCACCACCCCTTGTACCTCCTGTACACCACGAAGTTGAAGAAGAGCCCCACGGCGAACCACATGTTGTAGTTGATGGTCCTGGCCGGCATCAGCGCCCCGGCCCCTCCCAGGATGACGGGCAGGTTGACGAGCTTGATCCACTTCTTCTCCGGGAAGGTCCGCGAGAGGAACCACACCGGCACGGGGGCCAGGAAGCCCAGGAGGAAGAAGTAGTTCATCTTCTCGTAGAGCCCCAGCCTCCCGAACATGCGCAGCGGCGCCACCACGCCCCATATGATCGACGCGCTGTAGAAGACGTCGTCCCCGGGACACGTCCACGGGCTGCCCTTGGGCAGCAGGTCGGGCTGGCAGATGTGCTCGACCGTCTCCAGGAGCCACCATGAGGTGCCGAAGGTCGCACATGCTGCAGCAATCGTTCCGACCAGCTGCAATATGCAGAGAGAGGGCATAACATTTTGGTATATAATTAAAGGACTCTGCTATTACGTGGCCGCAGGCCAACTAAGGTCACCCTCTTCCCTTCCCCTATATATCATTTCCGATAAATATTAAACTCCCCATGCCAACCCTTTTTGAATTTTAAAAGAATACGTTTGTTACCTGGACTACAAACATGGACCTGGGCGGTATCTTCATATAGTGACCGAGCTTGAAGTCGGCGAGGAAAGTGATGGCTTGAGTCATGCTAATGTAGCCGTAGGTCTTGAAGGCCACATTGGCGAGAGGCTTCCCCGGGAGGATGTAACCGATGATCAACTCTGTGATCACATTTAGCCCTGGTTGCTGAAGACACAATACAGTACAGTACATTGAGTGATCAGTAGCACTAGAGTCTGTTTGGACAGCTGAGAGTGTATTGAAAGTAGTTTGTAAAGAATGATAGTCATTTTCAGTATTTGGATATCTCTAACAACTTTATTGCAAGTGATTGTAATATGATATTTTATTCCAACTAAAAGTACCCTATTTGGATTGAGAGCTCAATTACCTGATTTGTCGTGGCGGTGATGATGCCGATCGGAAGAGTGAAGACAAACGCCAAGAGGGCTGCGGACAGCACCCCCCACCAGGGGAGCTGCAGCTGCTTGCCGAAGCCTTCGCAGGTGAGGACGGAGAGAGCAAGCATGGACACTAGGATTATATGGAACCACCATTGGGGAACAGCTTCGTAGTTCTTCTTCATTATCCTTGTGTGTATGTCACCGATCTCGTTCTTGAATGCTTGTTTCGTCTGCGCCCATATCGTCCTGCATTAATGAATGCTTCTTCCCGTAATTAGCTAATTCTCTTTCCAGCCGATGGTTAAAAAAGTATAAAAAAAAATTCTAAAAATATGACAAAAAATAGTAAAATAATAAATAAAGTGATAAATTAGCAAAATTTTGAAAAATGTATAAATGTAATTTTTTTGACTTGGCTGAGTTGGACTGACTAAAGTTTTAGTGACGAATTTTTGTGGACAAAATTAGCCTTTAGTGACGAATTGGAATTTTAGTGACGGAAGACAAAATTTAGCTTTTAGTTACAGTTTTTTATCTTCTATACAAATAAATAAAAACTTACGTTAATGTCGCCATTGGTGTTTGGTTTAGTGACTAAATTGGACTTTTAGTTATGAAGTTTATTGACGAAATTGGACTTTTAGTGACAGTTTTTTTTTCTTTTTTAACAAAATACTCACGTTCCGACTGGTGGAATATTTTTTTTTTACATTTATATCGTCATTACTGTTGGCGACATGAGTTACAAGTACTAATGTCGACAACGGTTTTGACGACCCATTAATTACATTTTTCAAAACTATACTAACTTATAACCTAATTTATTATTTTACTATACTTTGTTATCTTTTTTTTTAAGAATATTTTTGGACAATTAAGTAGTACCTTGAAGAGAAATGCATGCACAAATTAACTAACCTTCCATGGAAGAGAGCAACGTGAGACAAGGCCGCAGCCAGCGTGGCGAAGCTGAGGCCGTAGATGTAGACGAAGAGCACGCTCAGGTTGATCTGCCCGACCTGATCGTAGCCTCGCTGGCTGAAGGAGAAGGTGTCGGGGTCGAGCACGGCCTCGACGTCGTAAACGCTCCCGTTGGCCGAGAACACCTGCGAGGATATGAGCGGGAACCTCTTGGCCTCGTAGGTGTTGGTCCAGTAGCTGATGGGCAGGATGATGTAGACCATGACGACGTATCCGAACAGGATGTTGAGCATCGCAAACCCGGGGGTGGCGAGGGGCGTCCCGATGAACCCGGCCACGGTGGACCAGTCGAGGCCGAAGGAGCCGACGCCGAGGCCGGAGGAGCCCGAGCCGATCTGCTGCATCAGGACGGAGTCCTTCCATATGAAGCACAGGATGGATACTGAGGCTATGCCTTGGAAGAGGTAGCTGGGGACGATGTAGTAGCAGAAGCTTGTGATGAATACTATGAGGAAGAATTGGAGTCTTGTTGTCCCTCTCTTTGGCCTCTTCTCTTCTTCATGCATTGCCCTGTATGTATGTATGTAAATACCTGATCAACCATATGTATGCCATAGCAGCTAATAACAAAACTATAGCAGCAGCAGCAGCGATTACAAAGTGTGTGGACACGACTGTCTACTCCGAAGAGTTCTTGGACTTCATACGGGCCGGCCCTGGCCAAGGGCGGACAGGGCGACCGCCCAGGACCCCATGAGGCAGGAGGGCCCAAATTTTTTTTTGTTTAAATATATAAATAATTTTGTACCGAAAGTAGAACTAGTATTTACCATGGACCATTCTTATCACAAAGCAATTGTAGTGTAGTGGTTATTACATTAGACTTTCACATAAGAGGTTCCTAGTTCAAATCTTGGTGGAGGCATATTTTTTATTTTACTTTTGTTTTATTTTTTTTTACATTATGTATCGGGCCTCAATTTGAAAGTTTGTCCAGGGCCCCCATGAGCTCATTAACTGACCTTTCTATGAGAGCATCTCCAACCTTATTGTTATGTTGTGATCCGTACGTGGCATGAGGGATATGATATAATAAAGAAAAAGAAAAGACTTCACCAATGTAAAAATACTGACATCTTATTTTTTTTTTACAACTTTTAAGATGATGGCAACTTCTATTCTTATTTCTAAATATTTTTTTATTTATAATTGATGACATAGAAGTTGGTGGAGATTTCAAATACTTTGTTTAGAATTGGGCCCATTTTTGTTTACCTAACAAAACTATGATGGATGTTCATCATTCCACCAAAGGACTGTCACGTGATCACTAGTCAAAAACTAGTGTGAATGTTCATGAATCAACTCACAAAGTGATTTTAGTTTGAAATTTTTTGACTTTCGTCCCACTTACTAGCTAATAATATTTTATACTTATATCTAAAATAGTATGTTTAATTGACTTACATTTCATTTTTTTCACGGACAACACTCATTTGATCGTGAAAGCCTCTCTTTTCACTCCCATTTATTCCGTTCCAATGTTCAAAAAATTAAAAATATGATTATTATACGATCAACGTGAACTGCACTACTTTTATTCCTCTTTCAAACTATTCATGATATTATTGGATGACTTTATGATCATATACAAGTAGTATTTTAAATTGTTTGAACCTTGTGACAACATAAATAGAGAAAAAGAAACTTTTACAGTCAAATGGAAAAGAAGACTAATTAATCATATTATTTAAGAGTAAGTACAAAACAATATTAGTAAGTGGGATAAAAGTTAAAAATCTTCTTTTAGTTTCGATGACAATGACAATGACACTTAACAAATGACAATTCTTGAGTGGAAATGTGAACAACTATTCTAGTTTTTTGGTGGGATAAAAAAAAGACTCCTAAAAAACGAACTTTATGTATTCTATAAACAAAATAAGTTTGATAATTAACTTGATAATTGTATTGGAAATTTTTTTTTGGAATTATAGTATGGGGAACAACTTTTTCTCCAAAGTCATTGGAGATGCTCTGAAATATAAAACTAAACTTCAAATCAAAATATAGCTGGACGGTAGAGAGACCTGAACAAGGAGACTTGTACAAGATTGGAGGGCCACCACATGGAGGGGGAGTCCACAAGGTACTTTCTGAATATACCAGCCCAGCCATAGCCCAGCATCTGAAAAATTTTGTTTTCAAAACAAAATATAATAGATTATTATCATACAAAATTTTCAAGACGTTCTTCTTCGACATGATGAATGAAGACTTCCTTAATTTTGACAAGACGGAGAATTGGACGTTGTTTTGGTCACCTGAGTGGTCAGTGTGAGAAGGAGAGCAGCCAACGGGTTCATCTCCCTGCGGTAGAATGCCTTGACGATGGTGATGATGTTCACCGCGTATGCGCCGCTGGATCCGGCGTTGGCGAAGATGGTTATGAGCACGTGCTCCTTCAGGTTGAACGGGCCCGGGTTCAGCGAGAAGCGCCACCCGGTCCCGGGGACCTCGACCTCCGCGCGGGGGAGCCAGGCCGCCATGAGCCTCCCCAACGGCAGGACCGCGATTTGCGCTGAGACCGCCGATATGTACAGCGCGTTGGTCCGGTAGCCGAAGAACTGGTTCAGGAAGGCCAGGAGCGCGCACGAGATCAGACCCAGGAACCACGTGCGGAACGTCAACGTCGGCAGGCTCCGATCGTCGGTGATGGGCACAGTCAGCCGTACTTCCTCAATAGGCGAGTCGTCGACCTCGTCTGCATGCATAACAAAGTATCCATCGAAGTTTAGACGACACACCACGATACAATATGGACACGATGACAGTTATATTGACACATTTTGGCACGTTCTATTGTGCAACGTGGACATGATGATAGTTATATAACAATTTTTGATTTGGCTTAATATATTTTGA
>JAYESA010000630.1:37500-97500 GCA_036927795.1 Iris macrosiphon
CAATCGGCCTTGGATCTCGGCAGTCAAAAGCTTTATGGTCCAAACGACCATATTTGAAACACCCCACAACTCGGCACTCATTCACACGATGCCCTAATTTGCCGCACCTATGGTAGTACCGTGCCTGGGGTGGACCCCTGTGTTCGGATGTGTGCAGACGCTTTTGTGCCCCAGACCCTCCCGTTTCCTAAGGCCTCTTGTTGTTATTGGTACGGGGAGTCTACACATCGACCTTTGGTGGATTGTACCCAAAGATCCGTTCACTATTCAGGATATCTTCGTAATATTCCATGTAGGTTTGGCACTTTTATTTATGACGCCCCTACGCAAATCGTCATTCAAACCTTTTTGAAAGCGGTAGCACCACGCCTGCTCGTTAGGCAAGAAGTGCTCGACAAACTTGGCCTGTCTAGCCAACACTGAATCATAATCATCAACAGACATACTTTCTTGCACAAGATTGCTGAAGTCGTCTTCTTTCTGTTGTCGCATGGCCCGGGGAATATATTGTTAAATAAAGGCAGATTTGAACATTTCTCAGGTGATTTTGTAGTTGGGATTGACATCATAAATCCCTTGCTTAGTGGCTTTCCACCAATCGTGCGCACGCAGTTCCAGTTGAACCGATGCACAAGCCACTCTTTTGGACCCCTTAATTCCAACCAAGTTGAAGAGTCCCTCCAGCTTTGCAATCCATCCCATTACCACGTCTGGTTCTTCTCGCCCATTGAATATTGGTGGATGCATTTTGGTGAACTCTGCTGCTCGGCAGGTATTCCTAGTTGGAGGCTGTGTTTCTTCTGACATATCCTCTACCGCCACAGCCGGCGGCGTGATAGGCGTCACTATGGCTCCTTTGTTGTTGGGTACCAAGGATGCAATCAATTGCATCATGGTATCCATCTGCTTCTGATGAGCATTGAACTGCGCCTGAATTTGTGCCTGTTGAGTGGCGACTTGTTGTTACTGCACCTCCATGAGATGCATAAGCCGCTCTGTCATATCGGTTGAACCCGCTCCTCCGAATTCTCCAGAACTTGTCGGATCGCTCTGGATAGGCTGAGCACTGCTAGCAGCGACAGTATTTTTCTTAGCCATTGCTACAAAAGAGAGTAGCTTGTCAACACTCCAAAAATGATAGATTTTATATCTATGGGCTCATTGTATAGGCGACTCATCTCATGCAGCGGACGTCGAACGCAACTCAATTGAGAGGCGCATCAAACTCCTATATTATCTTTTTAAAATCCCAAGAAAGTAAAGCCGTGCTCTGATACCAATATGTCATGCCCCGATCCCGAAAGGGTCAATCGTTCTCGCTGCATCCTTTATGGAACTAATCGTCCTTGCTGGGGCATGATGTCGTACGAGCCTGGAGTTGCGCTTGCACAAGGCAAGAACGTGCAGTGATAGGAACCCATTTTGAAACACAAGTTAGAAAATACATTCACAGATATTTGAATACAAGTATAGGAAAAAAATATGCTTTTCATTGGTAATTCAAAGTAATTTACATAGAGGTTATATTTGATGCGCCTCTCAGCAACTTGATTTGCATTACAAAAAGGAAACTCAAAAGGCAGGGCGCGCTCCATCAGATAGTCCACGTCGTTCATACATTACGCCCTTGTATAGATTGAAAGTCAATGCCTATAAAATGAACTGACTCCAACTATACTTCAAAATAGAGGTGCTCCTAACGCTTCCTCGTCTATCCACTAGCGTTGCACCGCCTGAGTGCCTAAAATAGTTGCCCATAATGTGGGTCAGTACTCAACTTGTACTGGTGAGCGGGACGAACCCACTCGACTAAATCGACACTTGCTTATTAGGGGCGAGCATGCATTAAGATGATCTTTCTATAAAGAAGTAAGTGAATTCAATTCATATCAGTTGCATGTTTTGATAGGAATAAAAACAACAGTGAATCCAACAAGTACATCGGTTGCTTACTCAACCGATGCACGCCTTCCATACAAGGAAAAACAAGTATACTTACCATCTGCACAAGACAATAAATTAGCATGTGTACTACTCTATGAGGTTATTGGTGTGATCGACACCTTAGGGACTTATTCCAAGCATTGCGGCGCGCCCTGTCAGCCCGGGTAGCAAGCCCTGCTGTCATGACCCGCACCCGAAAAATCGGGCATGAGTCGTGGGTATGTCCAGCCTACGTCGCAGAATCGGCGGTAGAACGTTGTAAAGGTTCATTCTAGGTCATAATCTATATCTCACAAAACCTGTCAATATAACCTCTCCAAAAGGAGGGCAACCACGCATTATATATATATGTCTCAATCACAAAATCTAGGGGAAGAGTATAAGCACGATAAGATATCACAAGAAATAAAGAAACAAGGAGCAAGTACAATATCCAAATATACAGACCAAGTCTACAATATCTCACAACAAAATAATAAGTACAGTACAGTCATCCAAAATAATCAACTGGGAACGACCCAGGAAAACCTACCTAGCTAACTAGGGCGCTAACGGCGTCTCCTCGACGGGCTCCTCCTCAGTCTCGGGGTCACAACACTCCTCGACGCCTGGCCCGTAGAATATCGGACAATAATCCTCAGGATCCTCTGGAAAAAATATGCCCAGTCAGGACTGGAGCGAAGTACATAACTCTGAAAGCAACTCCAAATACATGGTAAGGTGTATATGACTAGCAATAGAAAAGTATACAAGATACACAGGTAAATAAATACATGACGGAGCAGATAAAGTAGCTACAATGTAAACTGGAGAACAATACAAGTAGTGGAGAAGTAACTGCATGTGAGAAAACAGGAATACTAGCTAAGTGCCTTGAGCACAAGTTCGTTATATGATCGACTTAGGTTGCACATGAATAAACTATGATAACTCCGTTATGCGTGAGTTGCATAACCGACATACACATGAATACTGTTTGGCTTTGATCACATAACCAACTCCTACTCCCCTCCCCCACTAATACTCTTGGATCCAACCATGACACGCTACGTATATGATAAATAACTCGCGCATATGAAGGCGAGAGCACACGAAGCACATGATACCATATGAGAATTAATACCCGAAGCACATGATGAAATCCACGTGATAAAGTACCCGCTGAATACGGTAAGGGGGATAGCATCTCATGACGGGATCCAACTAGTACCAGCTCGTGAAATAATATGTCAGAATCAAGTATTACAGTTCTAGAACAGGTAATATATACGCTATCATGAAATGGAAACGATCAGAGGTAGGTACTCGCCTGACGTCCTGAGCAACTGATGAGAATCGAGATCCGGACCGGCGTTGCAAGAACCTATTACGAAAAGCAAAATTAAATAGGGTTCTAAAGAGTTAAACTGATATAAAATAATTAAAAACAGGCTTCTAGGGATATTCTAGGTCGAACGGGTCAAACCGGTGAAATTCGGGTCAAAAAGTCAACCAGGGGTCCAAAAAGTCAACTCTGGGTCAAAACTAGGTCAAACATTGACTTTTACGGTCAACGGGGACAATTATGGTCAAAGCTAGGTCAAACTAGGGTGCCCCTAAAATTCTAGGTCAAAACTAGCTCATTAAGCTAGTAAACCAACAAACTCGCCTCCTCGAGATACCGAGATACCCTCGGTATCCGATACCTCGACCTAGGCTACGCACCCCGCCTAAACCCGCTAAAACCTATGCTAGCACGCGTAAATATATACACATATACATAAAAACCCATCTCTAAACTCAAACCTAGGCAATTTCTCAAAAACCCCGCTCGAAACTCAATACCTTGGATATCTCAAGGTATTGAGATACCTTGATATCTCAAGGTATTGAGATATCCCTCATCTCTCACTAACACCCCTCTAGCTAACTATTTATGAATATAGACATATACCTAGTTATATGTATAGGCTAATATATATATATATATATATATATATATATATATATATATCACATATACACACTTATACATATACCCACTCTCATACCTATACATATATATTTATCTATAACTATGCATCTATCTAGCTATATGTATACATATCTATACATATAGATATATATATATATCTAACTATCTATCTATCTATCTATCTATCTATCTATCTATAAATATATATCTCCCTCTCCCCCTAGCTACTAGCTGCTACTGCCGCTACCCCTGCAATGCAACGCGCTTGCGCTCGCTGCTGCAGCTACTAACATTGCTGTTGCTGCTGCCGTGTGCACTGCACAGCAGCTGCTGTATGCTGCCTCCCTCACTGCTCGCTGCACTGCACAGGCCCCCCTCGCTGCACGCTGCCCCCTCCTCGACACACCTCACACACACACGACCACACACATATATCTATATATATATATATATACCAATATATATACACACACATATATATATATATACACAACTATATATATGTATATACACACACACTAACATATATACTTACACACATATACACATATGTATATAAGTACACACACACACACACACACACACAAACACGCAAGCACACACACACTAATATATATATAAACACACATATCTATATATATATATATATAAACACACACAAACCCATATATATATATATATATATATATATATATATATATATATATATATATATATATACATACACACATATATATATATATACATACACACACACACACACACTCATATATATATAAATACACACACTCACATAGATATATATATACACAAGCATATATATATATATATAAATACACACACATATATAGATACACAAACACATAAATATATATATAAATATATATACATATATAGACACACACTCACAACACCACAACACACAACACAACACAACACACAACACTCACCAACGCACGCCCAATGACCCACACGCACACAAACACATATATATATAAAATATAATCTGAGAACTCTAGCACACACTCCCCGAAGCTAACCCAACGCGCGCACAAGCCCGAAACTAGAAAACCAAGTCGAAATGGCCGTTCGGTCATTTCGACGAATACGCGGTGTGCGGTTCGCAAAACCTCCTGAAAAGCACACCAAACCAACTCGGAGTCGGCCCAAAATTTATCCACGGGCTCTAAACGATGTCTAGATCCTAGAAAAAAAATGCTAACTCGTCGATTCTAGGTCCGTGGCAAAAATGCGCATGCACATAGAACCGGCGACGACAAAAATCCCTAAATTGCCCGAAACGCCTGTTTCTCTGCGACACGACTTCACGTCTCCGAACAGAGACACGCACTAACCCTCTAGACACCCGACAACGTCTACCTAGGTCCGTCTAACCTAGGACATCACCCAAAATTGGGCCAATCTCGGATTTCACCCGAAATTGACATAAAATCTAGTGTTAAAGTCTCCAAACACAACCAAACTAGTTCCAACTTCCTCCCACGGGTAGCCTTAGGGTCTAGGAAGGTTCTAAATCACTAATTACACTATATTAGAGCAATTAGTAAGAGGAAAGTTAGGGTTTAGCTTTTGGAAGTTGGAATCCCAAGGCCAAAGTCTCCAAATCACTTGAAATCACCACCCTCAAGCTCCAAGCCTCCACACTAAGTCTAGGCTCTAAACACCTAGGTTAGAGAAAATCAAATGGTTAGGGTTTACATCCATGAAGAATAGAAGAAGAAAGAGAAGAAATGACTTACTTGAGACTTGTTGGAAGAAGGAAGAAGAAGAAAATGGAGAATGGAGAAGAAGAAGAAGAAGTGAAGGAATGAAGAAGAGAATGGGGGGGCTGCTGGTTTCGGTCCAGGTCTTGGGAAATAGGCCGGCCAAGCATTAAAGAAGGGTTTACATAATGAAAAATGACCAAAATGCCCTCTCCTTAAGTCATTCTAATAGGGATTTGGGTTTGGGGTTCCAAATGCACTCAAATTAACTCCTAATCACTCCAACTAACTAAAATAAATATAATAATAATTCTAAACCCAAAAATAAGCCTCATAAGGGTGTTGGTTGGGTCGGACATGGGTCCACTAGGGTCTGACATGGGTCCAGACTAGCCAAAACCCTAAAACAACCAATAGAAAAATAATATAATCACTAATTAAATATAAATATAATTATTTATAAATAATACACAATTTACCAAATAAAAAAAATAACCATATTTTCTAGAATTGGGTAATGACAAGCCTACCCTCCTTAAAATAATTTCGTCCTCGAAATTAAAAGACGAAACTAGGACAGGAATGCAAAGAAAAGAAAAAGGACCATACCTCAAGGCTCGAAAAGATAAGGGTATCGCTCACGCATTTCATCCTCCCTCTCCCAGGTCGACTCACCTGGAGAGTGATGTCTCCACGCGACACAAACCAAGGGAATAATCTAGTTCCTCAACACCTTCTTCCGCCGATCCAGAATCTCCACCGGCTACTCTGGATAGCTAAAAGTAGGGCCCACCACGATCTCTGAGTGATCAAATACGTGACTGGGATCCGCCATGTACCGTCTCAACTGCGACACGTGGAACACATCATGAACTCCCTCTAGCGTAAGCGACAAATCTAGCCTATACGCCACAGCGCCGACCCTCTCAAGGATGCAGAAGGGTCCGACGAAACGTGGGCTAAGCTTCCCGCCTCCACCGAAGCGAATAGTGCCCTACGTCGGAGAAATCCTCAGGAACACCAGATCTCCAATCTAGCACAAACAAGGTCTCAGCACTTAATCCACTACCAGAAAAAGTCAAATTAGCGACGCCAAAAAACGTCGCTAAATGACAAAAAACGTCGCTAAACACGTTTAGCGACGTAATTAGCGACGTTTTAGCGCAGTCAGAACAAACCAAGTCGCCGAAAGGAAAAACGTCGCTAAACGTCGCTATGCCGACGTATTTTAGCGACTTTCATGTGTCGCTAAATTTAGCGACGTTTAGCGACTCTGAGTCACTAAATAGCGACGTTTATTAAAGTCACTAAACGTCGCTAATTAGCGACTTATATAGCGACGTAACAGTGACGTCTTTAATGACCTGGCAGTACTGCCAGGTCAGTAATTTGCGACGGACAGCGACATATTTAGCGACGTTTAGCGACGTCTTCAGCGACGGCTAATGACACATCGCTAAGTAGCGACTTGTTTAGCGACTTATAAAAACGTCGCTAGGCGTCGCCAAACGTCGCTAAATACGTCGCTAAAGTTAAAACAAAATTAAAAAAAAAACCTGAATTGTTCCAAACTATTATTCCTGCAATTTATAAATTTATAATTAAAAATATACCCGGAGCAACCCTCCGTTGAATTCTATGGGTTCGCCGACCCCTTCGGTAGAACACTCAACACCGGATTAACAATATTTAATATGAATAAAAGTATCACAGTCATACAATTAATACACACAAATATTATAGACAGACAATAAAAGTATCACAGTCACACAAAATGGGCATAAACAGCATCACAGTAACACAAAATGGGCATAAAAAGCATCACAGTCACACAAAATAGACATAAACAGCATCACATAATATATAAGTATCAGAGTATCACAGTAACACAAAATGCATAATATATAAGTATCAGAGTATCACAGTAACACAAAATGCATAATATAAAAGTATCACAGTCACACAAAATGGGCATAAACAGCATCACAGTAACACAAAATGGGCATAAAAAGCATCACAGTCACACAAAATAGACATAAACAGCATCACATAATATATAAGTATCAGAGTATCACAGTAACACAAAATGCATAATATATAAGTATATGAAACATTATAGTATCAATCTCGAGGATTTCCAAAACGGGACAGATACCAGTCCCTCAACCACTGCGCATAAGCAGCGTTTATGTTACCAAGCTCCGCTATGGGTGCTGGGTGACTGAAACTCTCCGTCTGAGATACAGCCGCGATAGGTGCTGGGTGACTGGAACTCCCCGCAGGTGGTATCTCTTCCTCCTTAACAGTAGGAGGCATCACTTCCTCCTTAATAGTAGGAGGCATCACTTCCTCCTTAACAGTAGGAGGTGTCGCTCTCTTGGGTGCCATCTGGTAAGGTAGATGAAAACAAAGAATTAGCAAAGAATTAGCTATTGGACCAGAACGGAAGAATTAGATGATTATGTAGCAGTATAGATCTAGTAAAATTTGGAAGACACAGTAGACATAGTAGAAATTGAAAATTTGGCATTTTATGAGATTTAGTAAAATTTGACACAGTAGACTATACTTATATCCCATGGTCAGCCATATATCCCCATCACACCTCATTCACCTCTAAAGCACAACACTGCACATTAGCACACTCAAAACCCCTCCTACTGGATACCACTGTGCATTAGGCAAGACCATATTCTAATATGCAATAACTTCACTAATTCAGTTCACAAACACACATCCTCACTGAAACTCTAGTTATCAGTGCTGAAAGTGCACTTCAAAACCATTACCTGCCTATACAGCAGGTACCCCTTGCCAACACTAGCTCAACTAATCTAATAGCACATAGGTGTACTTACTGATACAACATGTATCAGTAATACATGACCACTGCTTGAAAGTAAGCAACAAATACCCAAAACAGACACCTATTGATAGTGATGCACATCTACTCACTACAAATGCATGTCCCAACAACATAGGCATGTCCCAACATTCTTACCCAATGACCCTACTGCATACTTGCAGTTACTGATACACTCAAGCAACCTCCCCAATATCTGATACTCCATGAATCCGAGTTCTGCACAAATCCTCTGAAAAATCTACATCTACCCTAAATCACATAGACACTTGCACTCACTCAAAGCTACTCATACTTCTCTTTATTGTGTATACTAATACTTGGGCATATCCCCAAACTATTGCTGTACTGGACCACCCCCTCGAGTTTGCTGAACTCAGCAACAAATCTAAACATGTAGTCTTCATGTCCCTCATTTCTCCTACTGACACCTCAGAACCACACAATCAAGCACCCCACTCCTCACTGTCCTACCAAGCAATTATGCATCCTAATGTGACACCCTAAACCTAACCCTAACCCTAACCCTACATGCAAAAACTTGGTTAGATTAAAAACCTAACCCTAACCATGATTTGAAAAACTTGGGTTTTGACATAAAACCATGTTGGACTATTGCCCTACATGCAAAAGAATGATGATGATGATTAGATTAAAAATGCTTGGTTTGAGTTCTTAGTTAAGATCAATATTCTTTAGTTTCACCTGACTTATTTGTCGCCTGTAATCGTTTCCTCGTATAAGAGTTATACGATATGGATACCCCTCAACATCTACAATGTATTACTATCAAAACTAGTTTGTATTGTGTGTAACCCCTCAACATCTACAAACAAAAATTGGAACCTTTGAAGTTGTTGTTGATTTATACCAATATTTTGAAATCCTATTGCCCTACTATATGGATACCCCTCGAGTCCAGCTAAGTAATTTGAAATCCTATTAATAATTTCATTAAAAACTTTTATGTGACACCCTAAACCTAAAAACCCTAAACCTAACCCTAACCCTAACCCCAGGTCAAAAAACCTAACCCTAACCCTAGCCCTAAACTTAACCCTAACCCTAATCTGCGTCTGTGTGTGTGTGTCTGCGTCTGTGTGTGTGTGTCGTGTGTGTGTGTCGTGTGTGTGTCTGCGTCTGTGTGTGTGTCGTGTATGTGTGTCGTGTGTGTGTGTTTGCGGCTGTGTGTGTGTCTGTCAGTGTCTGTGTGTCGTGTCTGTCAAGTGTGTCTTGTGTCAGTGTCACATGAGAGAGAGAGAGAGAGAGAGATTACCTAGAGCTCGAGGAGGAGGAGGGGAGAGAGAGAGAGAGATTACCTAGATGCCGGAGTAGCCGCAACGGTCGGAGACCCGGTCGCCGGAGAGGGGCGGGCGGAGGAAATCGAAACGTTTCAAATTTTTTGAAAGATGGAGAAAAGAAAACTGAGCCCTAATTAACCAAAATTTAGCGACGTTTAGCGACGCCAAATAAGAACGTCGCTAAAATAAAAATTAGCGACGCCAAAGAAGTCGCTAAATACGTTGCTAAATATTTTTGATATATACGTCGCTAATTACGACGCTAAACGTCGCTAAATCAGATATATTAGCGACGTTTAGCGACCTTAATTGAACTTATAGCGACTATTATTTTAAAATCTTAATAAAAGTCGCTAAATATCGCTAAATGTCGCCAGTTAGCGACGTCTAGCGACGATTTTTGGAGAGTCGCTAATTTAGCGACGTTTTTACTAGGAGTCGCTAAATTACGTCGCTAATACCGCTTATTCTAGTAGTGATCTAAAATAAGCAATCACAAGCAAATACAAGAACAAAATCTAAATTCTAAGCTATACCTCGAACTCCAAAGGTCTCCGGTGGCTATCGGCCCAATGCCGCTTGTCACGCCCCAGTCCCAAAATATATGGAACCAGGCCACGTGGCATTAGCCAGCTGACACGTCACTAAGGGTTAACCAATTTAATGGACCCAAAGAGACGTGCTACGCTGTCCTAAAATACTAACAAGTTTAATACAGGTAAAGTCTAATCTCATCCACAAAATATCAAGGAGTACTGAATTAAGTGCTGAATATATAAAAGCTAAGTCTGAAATGTCATAGTACAATTCAGATATGTCTGGTGGGAACAAACTCACTACAAAAGATAAAAGTGCAAAAATATAATAAGACTAGAACATCGTCTAGCTAGGTAATGAGGCTCCAGCTTCAGATGAACATACTACTAAAGATCAGTGGGAAAGAGGGTTCTGCTCCCGGTGCACTTACTACCAAAGATCAGGCAGAAGAGTCTCTAGCTCCAGGTGCACTCACTACTAAAGATCAGGCAGACTCTGATGGCATCACCTCTAACTCCTCCTCGGATGCGAACCTCGTCTCCTGTCCGGGTCTGTAAACCCCCGAATTTTTCAAAAATATTAATCTTGGATTTTTCAGAATTTTTCTAGAATTTTCTGTAATTAAAATCAGGGTTTTTACTATTAAATGATTTTTAATATATAATAAATGATATTAAAATATTATAAAAATAATATTTTTGGGTGTAAAATGTCAAACTGGACTTAGGGTAATTTTTCTGGAATTTATCGGGCCCCGGACCTATTTTTAAACACCTAAAACTATTTATTTATTTATTTATTTATTATTATTATTATTATTATTTGTTATTATTATTATTATTTTCATTATTAAACTGGCCCAAGCCCAGCTCGCTCGGCCCGGCCCAACACCCGGCCCAACACCCGGCCCAGTCCCCTCCGGCCCAGATCCCTAACGGGTCGGGTCGGGTCCACCCGAACCCGACCGCGACCCGCTAACCCGCCTCCCCTTCTCTCCTCTGCCCGCGTGACCCGCTCCGGCGTCCCCGCGTCCACCGCTCCGCTTCCGGCGGCCACGCCGCTGCCGCTCCGTCCGGCTCGCCTCGCCCTCTCCTCCACGCAACCCACCATTTCCGGCCAGCTCTCCTTCTTCTTCCCCTACTTAAACCCTCCCCTTCTCTCCGTCGACCACCGTAGCTTCCCCTCTGCCGCTCACCGCCACCCTCGTCAGAACCGCCTCGCCGCCGGCCGCCTTCGCCCCAGACTTCCCTCTCCTTCCTCCTCCGCTGCTCCGGCCAGAGGCCCCGACGCCGCCTGCAACCGCCTCCTCCAGCACAGCGAGCAGCCTCCGCCCACCTCCCGTCGGACTCCGGCGCCGCCCGGCCTCCAGCGCCTCCGCCTCGCCCCGACGAGCCGCCCCAGCCTCTCTCCGGCGCTCCTCCGCACGGCCCCGCCGCGTCTCCGGCCAAAACCCTAACCCTAAACCCTATATTCCCGAATCCTCGTGTCGGCATGTCGGACACGACACGGACACGAAATTTCCGGTTCCTCGAGCCTCGTTCAGGTACTCGTATCTTGCACCCTGTATCTCCGATTTCAATTTCGTATATTGCGTTGTGAAGCCTGTATGACCCTCTCGGTGCCCGGACAAACCGCTCGGGGCATCGCGTCCTGTGATGATCGCACACCGCGATCCAAAAACAGGAAAAACCAGACCCTGTTTTACCCCGGAACTGAGTACGCCCCGCCAAACGGGACGACTTGGTCGCGCGCGGTCTTCACAGATACGTGCGCGCCGTCGATACGGACGTATGGGATTTTGCGGAAGCTGATTCGGGTGTGCGTGCACACCGGAATCAACGCGTATCCGCGGACATCGCCCGTATCCGACTTTTCTACAATTCGCCCTAGCTTCTTGTACACTCGTCGGATCGAGACGAAACTTGCGCCATCAGACTCGTAGCGATACGCTGGTCCTTTGGGTCAAGTTGGGTTCGATTCTGAGAACGTTGACGAAATCGCGTGTCGTGGGCCCCACAGGCCCCGCTCGACGGGCAATTTTGTGATCGGCTCATCGGAATCCAAATCTGGAAGTTCCATTGGGTTCGTATCAGCGTTCCTGACCTGTTGACACTAAGTTTAGTGAATTTGGAGACCTTTGACCCTGACACGTTTTTCGGTGCAAAGCGGGCCCACCGGCGGACCCCGTTTTGACCCGAAACTGTCGTTTTTGCCCTTGTCTCCAAATTGGACTCAAGGACAGGCGTTTCTAGCTATTTGATATCTTTTGAGAATGATGGTAATAATTATTTCAGCATCCGGAGTCATTTCTGGAAATTTTCCCCGAGAACATAACTGTAATTGGATCCAAACATCAGGCAAGTACCTGCACTTCAAGTTTAATCTTTATATTGTGATAAATAAATTTCTTGCTCTACTAGTACCATTGGATGTTTACACGTAGTGTTAGAATCTGGATTTCTTGTCTTGAATATTGGATTTTGTGTCTTGCTTCTCGTGTCGGGCGGGAGAATACTAGGAGGCATGTAGTTTACCTTTCCCCCTGTAGACATTGTGTGATAGCTGTTGGTACGCGACTGTACCATCAGTCTTATACTTGATTATTTCCCTATAGTCATTGTGTGATAGCCGCCTAGGACGGCCATATTAGCCTTATAAACCCCTACATGCCAACTATGTATTCTAAATACACAAGTTCACACACATAGCTTCTTGTCTTGTTGCAGTTCCTGTTGTCTTGTTGCAGTTTCATTCACTTGTCTCATTTATTCCTGTTTCACTCATATTCTGTTTACAGCATTTAACTCTTAGTTATTGTTACTTCTTATTTATACATATTCTCAACATGATACTTGTCAGTTCTTTTCTACTTGTCATAAATATTTAGTTTAATCTTTGTTGTGCATTGTGTACTTTGCTCCTTTTCTGACTGGATCCGTTGATTTAGGCGATGATGAGGACCTTGCCCCTGCATATTATGGCCCCTATGAGGGAACTGATGACACTGTTGAGAAGCCGGTTCCCACTCAGGAGACTACCTTTGAGGACTAGCCAACCAGTTAGCTAGTATTTCCCTTTCAGCACAAAACTCGGGTTTGTCCCCGATTTATCTTCTGGCTTTGTATTAACTGTGGATTGGTTATCACAGATTAAATATTATAAAATCTTAGCATTCTTATTCCTGTGATTATCCTTGCCTATTTATTTTTGTGGATGAGATAGATATTTATTGATCCCAGAAAATGACCTAGACAGCGTACTACCGCCGATACTGCAGCGTAGGCTGGACGTGCCCACGCACTCGTGCCCGACTATCCGGGTGCGGGTCATGACAGGGTCCGTACACCGTGGGATAGTATGCCTCGTCTAAATCTGGAAGAGAACCAGGTCCTCAGTGGGACATAACAAGATACATAAAAATATGTCATATATGTAAATACTGAAATAAACAAATAAAGGTGTGCTAACCATCTAAGTGAAATGTAATATAAAGACAACCTTGGTACGTATGGGTAGGCGTAGGCATATCGTCCGACATCCTCTAGAGTGTGGTATCAGCAACGTCTGTCATTCCAAAGAATGAGGTATCTGTATATATATAACGTCCACACTCTAAGGGATGTGGTATCTGCAAAGTATATAACGTCTGTATCACTCCGAAGAGTGCGGTATCTGCAATAAAGAAGATGGGTGTCCCATATGCCTACTAGTTGTCTTCCCCGTCCAATGCGGTTATACAAGTCGAATCCACAACGTGCAAACCACGTAGCTATATGCCAAGTCTTAACTTTCCTAAATATTCCTGATTTCGTGCTAAGTCGTGATGCACATCACACGCACCGGTAGCTAATCGAGTACGCAAACTCGCATCCCAATATAAATTGCAACCATGTTGCGTGTACAAGGGTCAGGGTCTAGGAGGATATTAGAATACCCTCGCAACTGTAGGTAAGTCTACTAAAGTCTAAGTCAGTTATACTACATGTCAACGTATTCGTTGACGGTACCCGAGGCAATCTCGGACACACACAGTTATATGTAAGTTTACTAAAAGTAACATACAATAGTTTAATAATTAAACAGTAAAACTTGGCAAGGTATACTTGCCTACGTCCTTAAGCTGGGCGTGCCAAAAACCTGTTCCCGCAGTCGTGTCTGAGGGGTCCTGTGACCTGGGGTCACTAACTGCGTTGTAGGTGCACTCTGTTCAAGATGTACAGGGGTTCGTGAATTTAACATTTAAATAAATGCGTACTTTATATATGTGTTTATATAGTATAGTATAGTATTTATTTATATATATATATATATATATATATATATATATATATATATAAGACATAATATATATACAATTAATACATAACTAATATATATAATACTTATTTAAAGCATATATAATATATAAATATATAAATATAGTATTTATATACAATATATAAATATATATATATATCAATATATAAATATATTACATAATATATATACATATTTATATAATATTACATATATATATGTATGATATATATATATTAATAATAAAATATTCATATACATATATATATATAATAGTATTTATATATATAATATACAAGACAAAATAAAATAAATATATATATTATATATATTTCATGTATTAATAAATACATATTTATATGTATATAATAATAATATATATATATATACATATTTATAATAATTAGTATATATACATATGCATATATAAAATACATATATATACATATAATAGTATATATATATAAAAAATATAATTATATATATAATGTATATAATATATTTAATAAATAATAAAGACATATATATATATATATAAAAATGGAGGAATTAAACAAATGGACAATTCCAAATATTAAGCCAAAAGAAATTTACCAAATAGGTACTTTTGACTTTAAATCATCCATTGCCATTAAAACAATGGAAAGAACAGTCTCTGTTAATAATACAGAACACTCGCTTAAATTATTAAGCGAAGATGATATTGGGCATGTTCGTGATGCTTATAATTATGTCCATATCGGACTAATTCAAATAGCATTTAAACCCTTAACTCTACCAGGGTTAAATGCCTCAACACCGTCCACGTAATAGCCTTTATTGAAAGAAGTGTAAGTGGTAGGGTCCACCATTATCGGCCACAGATTAAAGAGATTCTCTTTATAAACAGTGATTGCCACCTGTATTCTGGCAATATTTGATACTTGGAGTCAATCTTTTCCTTTATGTCAGAATGTCTGATACCAAATTGGACCAGGATAAGAAGGATGAGACGTCGAATGTTTATGCAGAATTTTTATTGATAATAGGAATTTATTACAGAGCACACAAGCTTAGTAGTACAAGAGAGAAAACACTCTAGAAAAGAAGCGTACATAATAGAGAGGACATGGCCTCTATTTATACTACAAGAGTCGACATTGATCGACTGGCAGATGCAAGTAAGGTAACCGGCAACTGTAGGTAGGATTCTTTTAGCAACATGAGTGCCTGTCGCCATCAACTTTACTTTAGCTCCTTTATTTCTCCACCGTCCACGTAATAGCCTTTATTGAAAGAAGTGTAAGTGGTAGGGTCCACCATTGTCGGCCACAGATTAAAGAAATTTCTTCAGCATTAATTGTCTGAATATTAGTTCTTTTAAACTGAGCTATTAGCTCTTTAATATCTTCTTTAGTAACTTTAGGATTCTTTCGAACCTTAAAGTCTTTTACCTCAGGAGGAGGTTTAATAGGGATATTAGAAGTTTCCCTTAAAGAAGATTTTCCGGATTTAATGGAAAAATCTAATTTTTTAATTACATCAATTTGATGCAAGACCTTTTCCAAGTCTGTTTCAATTCGAGTCAATTGTTGACCCATAACTTGAATAGAAACATTTGTATAATTATTTTGCTTAATTACCTTTTGTAATTCTTTGATAATCACTTCTTTGCTATCAATTGTTTTAGCAAAAGAAGAAGCATCTATTTTTTCCGGCATATTTTTTACCGTGAGTTTGATCGTCTCAGAAGGAGGATACATTGATCTCACAACTCCTTTACTTGTACCTTCATCGGTACTCCAAGTCTTGTAATATTCTTCTAACACATTTAATTGTGTTAATTCCTTAGTGACATGGTCTTGGATAAACCAGTCAGTAAAGGGTATAAGACATTTTGATCTTTCAAGATGATTGTAATATTCATCTTTTAATTCATATCTCCTTTTAAGAGAGAAGGTTTTTTCAAACCATTTTCGGAAATTAATATCTTCATAGTACATTCTATTGAGAATGTCCCGAACTACTTTATTGGTTGTAAAAACCATTAAAAAGTAGAAAATGCCATTTCCGACATTGTCGGTGAGCTCAATTTGCTCTTCTCTTTGTAAAGAGGATGTGCTATTGCATCATCAGAAATTTGTATCTTATTTATTTCTTCTTTATTAGAAGAAGTAGATCCAACAGTAGATGGTAAAGGTATTGGTAAAGGTTTTCTACTACTATTTGATATAGAAAGCCTTTGTATTTCATGTGGAGTAAATCTAACTTCCACCTCACCATCGTGAGTTTGAATGATTTGATCAATTTCTGTATCCACAATAGGTTGTGGTAATACAGCTTGACTTAGCACCCATTCTTTTGGGAAATTTATTTCATCCCATCTAATTATTCGATTAGTTGCTACATTTGAGGTCAACAAATTAGTTTCAATCAAAGTAGTTTTTCCAGGCTTAGTAATATGCTTAGCCTTTGGGGCAATGGTATTCATTACCTTATAATGAACTCTATAGATTATTGCTATAGTTTCGGATCCAGGAAGGAAATTATAACCATTTGTCTTTATATTTAAAGTAACTGCATCATAAAGATGATTATCAGTTAAAGACAAAGTTAAATTTGGGTAAACATTAAAATATACTGGGCCATGGCAAAGACTAGTTTGCATAACTCCCATTAAGGATTGGCTCCAGTCTAAACATCTGGCATCATGTAAAGATGTCATTATTGAGGCATTTAACCCTGGTAGAGTTAAGGGTTTAAATGCTATTTGAATTAGTCCGATATGGACATAATTATAAGCATCACGAACATGCCCAATATCATCTTCGCTTAATAATTTAAGCGAGTGTTCTGTATTATTAACAGAGACTGTTCTTTCCATTGTTTTAATGGCAATGGATGATTTAAAGTCAAAAGTACCTATTTGGTAAATTTCTTTTAGCTTAATATTTGGAATTGTCCATTTGTTTAATTCCTCCATTTCAGAAGGATACTCAACATTTTGAGCATTCTTTAGAGATTTGCCCTTATTAAGAGCTCTCTTATTGGTTCCAATTGCTAAGGGTTTTTCCATAGCAAATATGAGGTTCTACTTCTTTGACATACATGTCAATATGCATAGTTATTAGGAAGTTGTTAATGAAACTGATTATGTAAATTCTGTTGTTGTACTTAACCAATCAAGTAGTTATCATCTATCCTAGACGGTAGTAAAGACCTAACACGACTGTCAACGATTTACGCCAAAACACAGCCATCACGGCATAAACAGGCTACGCGACTTTGATGTCGTTCCATTAGGTAGAAGACACACCACTAAGATAGCTTCTAACAATTTTCATAGTTAAATAACACAACAGCTTTAAACATAATCTGAATCATAACAATCTTCCTTATAACAACTATACAATTACATGTTATGCAAAGAAATAGAATTACCTCAGCCTTGAGCCATCATGGCTCTGATACCAAATTGGACCAGGATAAGAAGGATGAGACGTCGAACGTTTATGCGGAATTTTTATTGATAATAGGAATTTATTACAGAGCACACAAGCTTAGTAGTACAAGAGAGAAAACACTCTAGAAAAGAAGCGTACATAATAGAGAGGACATGGCCTCTATTTATACTACAAGAGTCGACATTGATCGACTGGCAGATGCAAGTAAGGTAACCGGCAACTGTAGGTAGGATTCTTTTAGCAATATGAGTGCCTGTCGCCATCAACTTTACTTTAGCTCCTTTATTTCTCCACCGTCCACGTAATAGCCTTTATTGAAAGAAGTGTAAGTGGTAGGGTCCACCATTGTCGGCCACAGATTAAAGAGATTCTCTTTATAAACAGTGTGATGGATCTTTTCATTACCCATAAATGGTATATAAAAATCAATATGCTTGTTAATAACGAGTATTATATTGATAATTTAATTGCACTTGTTGATAGTGGTGCAGATTTGAATTGTGTTAAAGAGGGTATCGTTCCTATAAAATACTGTGAACGAACTACTCAGACACTTAGTGCTGCTAATAATAAAGCATTAACTACTCCTTACAAAATCACCGATG
Organism: Iris macrosiphon; assembly: GCA_036927795.1. NCBI lineage: Eukaryota > Viridiplantae > Streptophyta > Magnoliopsida > Asparagales > Iridaceae > Iris > Iris macrosiphon. The sequence goes on from JAYESA010000630.1 coordinate 56,168, forward strand.
TGAATATTTGTAAGAATGATATTTGTATTCCTATACATCTAATAGTTGTAAAGGAAATATCTCAGCATGTTATTCTAGGAACTCCTTTCTTAGAAAAACTAATGCCAATAAATGAGATAACAAAAGAAGGTATTACTACCTGTTATAAAAATCCCTTTTATTAGGAATTGGATATCTAATCCATTTCAAAACCTTATTCAAAGGCTTGTAATTAATTACAAGTCTAGGTACTCCTCTTTCTTTCTCAGCATTATTATTTACATAAAATGCTGTACAACTCCATGGGGAGTATGACTTTCTGATTAATTTTTTATCCAATAATTCTTGGATTTCTTTCTTGCATAATTCAAGGTATTCTTGATTCATCTGACAAGGTCTAGCCTTTGTCGGAATATCCTTTTCATTAAAGGATTCTTCATAAGGAAGAGAAACAATATGTTGTTTTCTATTCCAAAAAGCATTTGGCAAATTACTACAAGTCTGTAGTTTGAAATCTTTTTCAACTTGTTTTATTTTATTTTGGATTTCAAATTGTTTTAACTGCTGGGTTATTGTAACCTGAGCAAGTTCCTCTTTTAGGAAATTAACTTGATTTTCTTTCAAGCGAACATTGTTAAGAATTTTAACAATAGGATTAGTTATAAATTCAAAAGTTATTCTTTTGTTTTTATAACAGGTAGTAATACCTTCTTTTGTTATCTCATTTATTGGCATTAGTTTTTCTAAGAAAGGAGTTCCTAGAATAACATGCTGAGATATTTTCTTTACAACTATTAGATGTATAGGAATACAAATATCATTCTTACAAATATTCACATCGGTGATTTTGTAAGGAGTAGTTAATGCTTTATTATTAGCAGCACTAAGTGTCTGAGTAGTTCGTTCACAGTATTTTATAGGAACGATACCCTCTTTAACACAATTCAAATCTGCACCACTATCAACAAGTGCAATTAAATTATCAATATAATACTCGTTATTAACAAGCATATTGATTTTTATATACCATTTATGGGTAATGAAAAGATCCATCTTTTGTAGGAAATTGTTCCTATCAATTTCATCTTATATATATATATATATATATATATATATATATATATATATATATAAATAATATATATATATATATATATAAATAATATATATATATATATATATAATAATAATAATAATAATAATACATATAATGGTAGATATATATATAATATATTTATATATATATACTGTATATATATATATATAAAATAAATAAATAAATAAATAAATATATATATATATATATATATATATATATATATATATAATAATAATAATAATAATAATACATATAATAGTATGTATATATATAATATAATTATATATATATATATATATATATATTGTATATACATATATATAATAAATACATAGTAAATATATATATATATATATATATAAATATACATATATACATATACAGATATATATATAAATATATAATATATATATTAATAATAATAATAATACATATTTATACTGTATTTATATACTTACATATATAAATAGTATAATATATATTTATACTGTATTTATACTAAAATACATAAATATACATATATATATATATATATATATATATATAATAATAATAATAATATATATAGATATATATACATACATGTATATATACGTATATATACGTAGAGAGGGGGGTGGGGTACCTGACGTGTCAGGGGGGCCCACGTCGTCGTCGCCGGTGGGAGGGGGCGGAGGTCCGGCGGGTGGCTGACCGTGGCAGCAACAGCAGCAGCTGTAGCAGTCAGCAGCAGCAGTAGCAGCAGCAACTATGGCAGCTGCAGCGGCGGCTGCGGCGGCGGAGGCGGCGGTGCAGGGTGGCAGGGCGGCGGAGGAGGTGGCTGTGAAGGTGGTAGTGGTGGTGGCGGAGGTCTGTGGTGGCCGGGGGTGGCGGTTAGGGAGGTCGGGGGGGAGGTGCTGGCTGTGGTCGGGGAAGTCGAGGGGGCTCTGTGGCGGCGCTGGCGGTGGCTGCGGCGGTCGTGGGGCGGTGGTGCAGTGGTGGTTCGGTGGAGGAGGTCGAGGCCAAGGGGATGGTGGCGGTGGCGGTGGTCTGAGGTGGCGGGGGTGGTGGTTTAGGGTGGTCGGGGTGGTGGGGTGCTGTGTTGGGGAAGAAGGGGGTCGGGTGCTGCGCGGGCTGCCGGCGGCGGCTGCGGCGGCTAGGACGGTGGCGCGGTGGCCGGGGAGGAGCTGAGGGAGGGGCGAGGCGGTGGGCTAAGGGTCGGAGGTGGGGGAGATCTGAGGGAGGTGTGAGTGAGGTTCGGGTGGGGGGATGCTGTATAAATAGGGTTTTTAGAGTTAGGGTATTTTAGGTAATTTAGATTTAGGGGGGGTATTTAGGTAATTTACTAATTAAAATATCTAGATATTTGTAGATATTTTAGGGTTCATTTAATGCATGAATGGGACCCATTTGGAATGAACGGTATAGGATCACCCTCCAATGGGAGGTTGACACCTCGCACAGTACATTTACAGATAAAACCCTGCAGATTCATAATTTGCACATGAGCCCTATTAAATTAGAAAATTGTGCAATTACAAATTGTTTGAGAAAAACACATCATTCCTGAGGGTGATGTAATGCACAGAAATGAGGGGGGTGTTCAGTAAGGGTCTTGAGGGTGTGGGGGTGAGTCTGGGTAGGGGCTGGGCCTAGTTTTGGGTTATGCTGGTCACCGTATTAATTTATTTAAAAATTAATGCGCATGGTGTTTTCTAATTATTTAAAAATATACAGGGCTAGAATTTAGTGCAGTGCAAGTGTACTAGACGTAGTATACTCAAAGTAGAATATTAACGTAATTTAGTTTGGACAAAACAGGTTCTTATTGGGCCTCTAATTTTGATTGGAACGGACAAGGGTACAGGGTTGAAAATTAATTAAAAATTAATACGGACGTTTGTAACGATATTTGTGCGACTAAAACGAGACTCATGCTAGCGTATTTGTGAGTTGCACGAAGTGTAGAATAGTAGACTGGCATGTCTAGGAGAGGTATGTGAACTTTGTTTGGGGGTAACAGTCAGTATAATGCTCTAAATATTGATGTGATGGTCAGGTGCACTAAGCAATATAAGATATTGCATAAATAATTATAAAGCTGCAATTAATCCTAATTTGTTAAAAATAATCCTAATTTCACTATCTAATGTTGAAATCTGGTCGAGGGAGTTTATAATCTACCCTCCTCAGAGCATTTCGTCCTCGAAATTAAAACAGACATATATTAAAAACTATTTATTGATTTGAAATATTAGGACATACCCAGGCCTTCGAATAGATGGGGAAACGTTGTCGAATATCCTCTTCTCGTTCCCAGGTTGACTCGCCTGGTGCGTGATGCCTCCATGCAATACGAACTAGGGGGATAGTCTAACCTCGCAACACCTTCTCGCTTCTGTCTAGGATCTCTACAGGCTCCTCCTGGTACGATAAACTCGGGCCAACAGTGATCTCCGAGTGGTCAAGCACATGACTCGGATCTGGAATGTACCTCCTCAGTTGAGATACGTGGAAGACGTCATGCACTCCTTCTAATGTTTGGGGTAAGGCTAGTTTGTAAGCAGCTTCTCCGATGCGTTCCAACACATCGAATGGTCTGATGTACCTCGGACTCAGTTTTCCTCTTCCTCCAAATCTGATAGTCCCTCTGGTAGGTGAGATCTTTAGAAACACATGCTCTCCAACTTAGAATTCTAGAGGTCATCGATGTACGTTTGCCCAGTGCTTTTGTCTGTCCTGCGCTGCTCGCAGGTGTCCTTTGATCTTCTTTACCTTCTCCACCGTACGAACGACCAATTCTGGTCCTAGGATCTGCCTTTCGCCTACATCGCTCCAACATACTGGAGAACGACATTTTCTACCATACAATGCTTCAAAGGGAGCCATATGAATGCTCGCTTGATAGCTATTATTGTAGGAAAACTCCACCAAATACAAATGATCTTTCCATGATCCACTGAAATCAAGCATGCATGCTCTCAGCATATCTTCCAGTGTCTGAATGGTGCGCTCGGACTGGCCATCTGTCTGCGGGTGATACGATGTACTAAACTTTAGGCGGGTACCAAGACTTTCTTGCATACTTCGCCAAAAGTACGATATAAACCTCGTATCCCTGTCAGACACTATACTGACTGGTACTCCGTGCAGACGCACGATCTCCTTCATATACATGTCTGCCAAGACTTCGGTAGATTGCCCGACTCTGAAGGGTAAAAAGTGAGCAGCCTTGGTGAGTCGATCTACGATCACCCATACAGCATTACGACCACTGGGACTCCTCGGAAATCCCGTAACGAAGTCCATAGTGATGTGCTCCCATTTCCACTCAAGTATTGGGAGTGGTTGAAGTAGACCTGCGGACCTCTGATGTTCAGCCTTGACTTGCTGACACACCAGGCATTTTGCCACAAAGCGGGCTATCTCTCTCTTCATTCCATGCCACCAATAGTATTGCCTCAGATCTCTCTACATCTTTGTGCCACCTGGATGGATAGAGTATGTTGAGCTGTGAGCTTCGGACATCAGTTCTTCACGAAGTTCTCCATTTGGAACATAAAGACGTTCTCCACATCTTAAAGTCCCATCTTCGTGTATGTGCAATCATGTCTGTACTCCGGCCTCGATCCTTTGTCGAAGTCTCTGGAATCTGGCGTCTGTTGGCAGAGCAGCCTTGATTCTCTCGACCAAGGTTGATTGACAATTGGCCGTCAACTCCTGGCATAATGACCTCTATACCCAACTGTTCTAGATCTCTCAATAGATCTTGTTGGCTAGTCAAGAAGAATGCCATGGGTCTTCTGCTCAACGCATCAGCTACTACATTGGCCTTTCCGGGATGGTACTGCAGATCGATCTCGAAGTCTGTCATCACCTCGAGCCAGCGTCTTTGTCTCAAGTTCAGGTCCTTCTGAGTGTAGACGTACTTCAGGCTCTTGTAATCAGTGAATATCTCCACTCGTTCGACGTATAGATAATGTCTCCAAAGCTTCAAGGCAAAGATGACTGCGGCAAGCTCCAGGTCGTGCGTGGGATAGTTCTTCTCATGGGTCCTCAATTGTCTAGAGGCATAGGCTACAACCTTCCCATGTTGTATCAAGACGCAACCTAATCCTTTTCCGGATGCATCATTATATATTATGAATCCTCCGGATCCAGATGGTATGGTCAAGATGGGAGCCGTAGTCAGACACTTTTTCATCTCATCGAAAGCTATCTGACACTCCTCTGACCAGATGAACTCCTGCTCCTTGCGGGTCAAGCTGGTCATCGGCTCTGCGATCCTTGCAAAGTTCTCTACGAACCTCCGGTAATATCCGTCAAGTCCTAGAAAACTTCTCACCTCGGAGACGTTGGTAGGGGTTGGCCACGTCTCTACGGATGAAATCTTCGTCGGGTCTACCGAAATGCCCTCTCCTGTGATAACGTGCCCAAGAAAAGCGACACGATCAAGGAAGAACTCGCACTTGCTCAGCTTTGCGTAAAGACTTTCACGTCTTAGCGTTTCTAACACCAGTCTCAAGTGTTCTTCGTGCTCCTCGTGGCTCTTCGAATACACCAAGATGTCGTCGATGAAGACTACCACGAACTGGTCCAGATATTGGTGGAAGACTCTGTTCATCTGGTTCATAAATACGGCAGGTGCATTTGTCAGTCCAAAAGGCATCACCAGGAACTTGTAGTGACCAAAGCGAGTCCTGAATGCTATCTTTGGAATGTCTTCTCTCCGTACTTTTATCTGATGATAACCTGATCTCAAGTCTATTTTTGAGAATACCACCGCTCCTGTCAGTTGGTCGAACAGATCATCAATCCGCGGCAGGGGGTACTTATTTTTTATTGTCAAAGCATTAAGGGCTCTGTAATCAATGCACATACGAAATATTCCATCCTTCTTTGGTACAAACAACACTGGTGCTCCACAGGGTGATGCACTAGGACGAACAAATCCCTTGATCTGTAATTCTTCTAGCTGTAGCTTCAGCTCGTCTAGCTCCTTCTTTGCCAATCGGTACACATTTGAGGATACTGGTGCAGCTCCGGGCACTAGTTCAATAGTGAACTCCACTTCTCTGTCAGGCGGTAGGCCTGGCAACTCCTCCCGAAATACATCTTCGAATTCTGCAACAATTGCTGGGGGAGCTGTCTCCATTGCCATGTAAGCTCTAGGTGTCTGGCCTACTCCTTGCTCGATGGTGCCCCATATGTATTCGAACTCCGGGTGACCTGGTGGTCTAAAAATGACACTACCCCTCCGGCAGTCCAGTATTGCATTGTACTGGCTTAACCAGTCCATGCCTAAGACAACGTCGAAGTTTGGCATTAGAAGTACCAAGAATCGTGCTCTTATCTCTCTACTACATACGACTACCGAGCATGTTTTAATAGTACTGGTAACCGGTACGTTGCCTCCTCCGGTAAGAATCTTCCAGCACTTAGGCAGTGTAAAAGTAGCTATTTTGTGCATGGCTATGAAACTACTAGATATGAAAGATAGTGTGGCGCCAGAATCAAATAAATCAGTTGCAGATAATGTTCCACTAAAATGGTACCTGTAATAGTCTCCCTTCTGGTTCTTCCGCAACTGCGGCTAGTGCAAAGGCATGCCCGTGCCTTTGCCATCTGGTCTGTTGTCTGGCTTGGTTGAACTGAGCCTCTTGTGTGGCCAAGGGTGCTTCCCTCTGAAATCCTTCAGATGCTGGGTGACGTTGACCTCTAGTTGAGGGTAGCATCCTCTGGGCTGGTGCTGCTGGTCTTTGCCCGTTCTGGGGTGCTGCCTCTCTGCGTTGTGGGCAGTCTCTGGCCATATGTTGACTTGCTCCACAGATTATGCATAGTCCATTCTTCTTCCGGCAGTCTCTGACATAATGTCCCTTCTTGCCACAATAGTGACAAGTCGGAAGCTCCTTATGCTGATATGGCCCCGTCTTTTGTTGTGTTTGGGTTCCCGGACGACGGATTGGTCCTCCTGCTCCGGGCTAGTTTCTGGCCGGTATGGTTGGGTTAGAGCGCCTTGCTCCTCGGCCAATAGCTTCCTGTATCCTCGCCTCTGAAAGAACCTCCTCATAGGAGATCCTCGACTGCGTAGTAGTATACCTCTGTAGCTCGAAGGTAAGGCCGTCATGGAACCTCATGGCCTTCTCCAGCTCGTTAGCTATCAGAATGGCACAAAATCGACTAAGTCGACTGAATTCTGTGTCATAGGCATCGACGGTCATATTTCCCTGTTCTAGATGCAGGAACTGGGAGTACAGAGCATTTTTGATCGTGGCTGGAAAATACTTCGCATTGAAGTACTCTAGGAATTGCTCCCACGCCTGGTTCTTGTCGACGCTGCATTCTATGGAATCCCACCAGTGATGGGCATTGCCTTTGAGTTGGGCCCTCACCGCGGTCATCCATAGGTCTGGATGAAGCTGTGAACCCTCCAGCAGCATCTCCGTGTTGGAGACCCAATCTGAGATCTCCTCCGGAGTTTCGCTGCCTGAAAAGGTTCCCGGGCCCATATGGCGAAAGCCTCGGACAGTGCCAGCTGGTTGGACAGGTACTGGTGCTGGAGTAGATGTCCTCTCCAAAGCTGTCATCAGACTTTGCCTCAAAGTTTTAGTCTAATGCCACTGTGCCTGCATCATGGCTTAGAAGAATTGGAACATTTGAGGCAGTCCCTCAAGTTGTGGCATCAGGGCTGGAAGGGGTGGAGGTGGAAGCAAAGGTGTATCTGCCTGTGGTGTCAGTGCATGGGAAGTCTTCCCTTCTTGCTGGGCTGGTGCAGCTTCCTGGGTAGGATTCTGATGAAGGTACGGGGTCATTGGATAGACCAGTGTCCTTCTCGGGGACTGGTCTCTCGGGGTAGTCGGGGTTCTTTGGACATCTTGCGAGGGGTCTGTTGCTTGGTCAACCCCATCAGTTGCGTGTCCACTGGGTACGTCCATATTTTTGAAGAAGATAGAATAATTAGAAAAGCACGAAGGAATAATAATAATAATCAAGCAGGATGCAAAAATTCAAGGATGAAGTCAGAGTGGATGAGACCTAGTATTCCTATCCTATAGCAGGCTTGCTGGGCATGTTATCATACCACTAGCAATTAACTAGACCTGCATGGGCCACCACTAAAACTATGTCACGCCCCAGTCCTAAAATATACGGAACCAGGCCACATGGCATTGGCCAGCTGACACGTCACTAAGGGTTAACCAATTTAATGGACCCAAAGAGACGTGCTACGCTGTCCTAAAATACTAACAAGTTTAATACAGGTAAATTCTAATCTCATCCACAAAATATCAAGGAGTACTGAATTAAGTGCTGAATATATAAAAGCTAAGTATAAAATGTCATAGTACAATTCAGATATGTCTGGTGGGAACAAACTCACTACAAAAGATAAAAGTACAGAAATATAATAAGACTAGAACATCGTCTAGCTAGGTAATGAGGCACCAGCTTCAGATGAACATACTACTAAAGATCAGTGGGAAAGAGGCTTCTGCTCCCGGTGCACTTACTACCAAAGATCAGGCAGAAGAGTCTCTAGCTCCAGGTGCACTTACTACTAAAGATCAGGCAGACTCTGATGGCATCACCTCTAACTCCTCCTCGGATGCGAACCTCGTCTCCTGTCCGGGTCCGTATACCGTGGGATAGTATGCCTCGTCTAAATCTGAAAGAGAACCAGGTCCTCAGTGGGACATAACAAGATACATAAAAATATGCCATATATGTAAATACTGAAATAAACAAATAAAGGTGTGCTAACCATCTAAGTGAAATGCAATGTAAAGACAACCTTGGTACGTATGGGTAGGCATAGGCATATCGTCCGATATCCTCTAGAGTGTGGTATCTGCAACGTCCGTCATTCCGAAGAATGAGGTATCTGTATATATATAACGTCCATACTCTAAGAGATGTGGTATCTGCAAAGTATATAACGTCCGTATCACTCCGAAGAGTGCGGTATCTGCAATAAAGAAGGTGGGTGTCCCATACGCCTACTAGTTGTCTTCCCCGCCCAATGCGATTATACAAGTCGAATCCACAACGTGCAAACCACGTAGCTATATGCCAAGTCTTAACTTTCCTAAATATTCCTGATTTCGTGCTAAGTCGTGATGCACGTCACACGCACCGGTAGCTAATCGAGTACGCAAACTCGCATCCCAATATGAATTGCAACCATGTTGCGTGTACAAGTGTCAGGATCTAGGAGGATATTAGACTACCCTCGTAACTGTAGGTAAGTCTGCTAAAGTCTAAGTCAGTTATACTACATGTCAACGTATTCGTTGAAGGTACCCGAGGCAATCTCGGACACACACAGTTATATGTAAGTTTACTAAAAGTAACATATAACAGTTTAATAATTAAACAGTAAAACTTGGCAAGGTATACTTGCCTACGTCCTCAAGCTGGGCGTGCCAAAAACCTGTTCCCGCAGTCGTGTCTGAGGGGTCCTATGACCTGGGGTCACTAACTGTGTTGTAGGTGCACTCTGTTCAAGATGTACAGGGGTTCATGAATTTAACATTTAAATAAATACGTACTTTATATATGTGTTTATATAGTATAGTATTTATTTATACTTATATATATATATATATATATAAAAGACATAATATATGTACAATTAATACATAACTAATATATATAATACTTATTTAAAGCATATATAATATATAAATATATAAATATAGTATTTATATACAATATATAAATATATATATAAATATATTACATAATATATATACATATTTATATAATATTTCATATATATATATGTATGATATATATATATTAATAATAAAATATTCATATACATATATATATATATATATATATATATATATATATATATATATATATATAATAGTATTTATATATAAAATATACAAGCCAAAATAAAATAAATATATATATTATATATATTTAATGTACTTAATAAATACATATTTATATGTATAATATATATATATATATATATATATATATATATATATATATTTAATAATTAGTATATATACATATGCATATATAAAATACATATATATACATATAATAGTATATATATATATATATATATATATATATATATATATATATATATATATATATATATATATATATATATATATATATATATATATATATATATATAATATAATTATATATATAATATAATTATATATATATTGTATATAATATAATTAATAAATAATAAATACATATATATATATAAATATACATATATACATATATAGATATATATATATATATATATATAAATAATATATATATAATAATAATAATACATATAATGGTAGATATATATATAATATAATATTTATACATATATACTGTATATATATAAAATAAATACATATATACATATATAAAATAAATACGTATATACATATATAAATACATACAAATATATATATATATATATATATATATATAATAATAATAATAATAATAATAATAATACATATAATAGTATGTATATATATAATATAATTATATATATATATATTGTATATACATATATATAATAAATACATAATATATATATATATATAAATATACATATATACATATACAGATATATATATATAAATATATAATATATATAATAATAATAATACATATATATATATATTTATATACTTAATATATTAATATATATATAAACAGTATAATATATATTTATACTATATTTATACTAAAATACATAAATATACATATATATATATATATATATATATATATATACGTAGAGGGGGGGGGGGGTGGGGTACCTGGCGTGTCAGGGGGGGCCACGTCGTCGTATATATATATATATATATATATATATATATATATATATATATATATATATATATATATATACGTAGAGAGGGGGGGTGAGGTACCTGGCGTGTCAGGGGGGCCCACGTCGTCGTCGCCGGCGGGAGGGGGGCGGAGGTCCGCGGGTGGCTGGCCGTGGCGACAACAGCAGCAGCTGTAGCAGCAGCAACTATGGCAGCTGCAGCGGCGGTTGCGGCGGCGGAGGATGCGGTGCAGGGTGGCAGGGCGACGGAGGAGGTGGCGGCGAAGGTGGTAGTGGCGGAGGTCTGTGGTGGCCGGGGGTGGTGGTTAGGGAGGTCGGGGGGGAGGTGCTAGCAGTGGTCGGGGAAGTCGGGGGGGCTCTGAGGCGGCGCTGGCGGTGGCTGCGGCGGTCGTGGGGCGGTGGTGCAGTGGTGGTTCGGTGGAGGAGGTCGAGGCCAAGGGGATGGTGGCGGTGGCGGTGGTCTGAGGTGGCGGGGGTGGTGGTTTAGGGTGGTCGGGGTGGTGGGGTGCTGTATTGGGGAAGAAGTGGGTCGGGTGCTGCGGGGGCTGCCGGCGGCGGCTGCGGCGGCTAGGACGGTGGCGCGGTGGCCGGGGAGGAGCTGAGGGAGGGGCGAGGCGGTGGGCTAAGGGTCGGAGGTGGGGGAGATCTGAGGGAGGTGTGAGTGAGGTTCGGGTGGGGGGATGCTGTATAAATAGGGTTTTTAGAGTTAGGGTTTTTAGGTAATTTAGGTTTAGGAGGGTATTTAGGTAATTTACTAATTAAAATATCTAGATATTTGTAGATATTTTAGGGTTCATTTAATGCATGAATGGGACCCATTTGGAATGAACGGTGTAGGATCACCCTCCAATGGGAGGATGACACCTCGCACAGTACATTTGCAGATGAAACCCTGCAGATTCACAATTTGCACAGGAGCCCTATTAAATTAGGAAATTACACAATTATGAAATTGTTTGAGAAAAATACCTCATTCATGAGGGCGATGTAATGCACAGAAATGAGGGGGTATTCAGTAAGGGTCTTGAGGGTGTGGGGGTGAGTCTGGGTAGGGGCTGGGCCTAGTTTTGGGTGATGCTGGTCACCGTATTAATTTATTTAAAATTAATGCGCACGGTGTTTTCTAATTATTTAAAAATGTACAGGTCTAAAATTTAGTGCAGTGCAAGTGTACTAGACGTAGTATACTCAAAGTAGAATATTAACGTAATTTAGTTTGGACAAAACAGGTTCCTGTTGGGCCTCTAATTTCGATTGGAACGGACAAGGGTACAGGGTTGGAAATTAATTAAAAATTAATACGGACGTTTGTAACGATATTTGTGCGACTAAAATGAGACTCATGCCAGCGTATTTGTGAGTTACACGAAGTGTAGAATAGTAGACTGGCATGTCTAGGAGAGGTATATGAACTTTGTTTGGGGTAACAGTCAGTATAATGCTCTAAATATTGATGTGATGGTCAGGTGCACTAAGCAATATAAGATATTGCATAAATAATTATAAAGCTGTAATTAATCCTAATTTGTTAAAAATAATCCTAATTTCACTATCTAATTCTGAAATCTGGTCGAAGGAGTTTACACTGCTGCCTGTCCTGCGCCACCCGAAGTCTATCTCTAATGAGCTTGACCTTCTCCGCTGCATCAACCACCATCTCTGGGCCAAGCAAAGCTCTCTCGCCTACATCATCCCATGATAACGGAGTGCGACACCTCCGTCCATACAACGCCTCGAATGGTGACATCTCGATACTGGCTTGGTAGCTGTTGTTATAAGCAAACTCTACTAAGTGCAAGTGATCCTCCCAAGAGCCTCTGAAATCCAGAACACAAGTGCGAAGCATGTCCTCAAGTGTTTGAATGGTCTTCTCTGACTGACCATCTGTCTGTGGGTGATATGCACTACTAAACTGAGCTGGGTGCCCAAGCTATCCTGCAGACTCCTCCAGAAATGCGAAGTAAAGCGACTGTCCCGGTCTGATACTATGCTCACAGGGACTCCATGCAGTCTGACTATCTGGCGCACATACATCTCTGCTAGTCTCTCCGTAGACGTACCCACTTTGAATGGTAGAAAGTGGGCCGATTTGGTCAACCTGTCTACGATGACCCAAATCGCATCCTTCCCGCCTGGAGAACGGGGAAGTCCAGAAACAAAATCTATGGTCACATGCTCCCATTTCCACTCCGGAATGGGTAACGGCTGGAGCAATCCTCCTGGCCTCTGCCTCCCCGCCTTCACCTGCTGGCACACTAAGCATCGGGATACGAAGCGTGCTACCTCCCACTTCGTCCTGTACCACCATACATGCTCTCTCAGATCTCTATACATCTTATTGGCACCTGGATGCATAGAGTTACTGGGATCGATGCGCCTCCTGAAGAACCTCCTCGCGCAACGACCCACTCGGCACACACAACCTGGTACCGTGCCGCAATGAACCATCATCAGCAATGGTGAAGTCATCTGATAATCCAATCTGAACCTGCGTCCTGAAGCTCCTCAGGGACTCATCCTCAAACTGTGTAGCCCTAATCCGGTCTACCAACTCTGACTGAATCTGCAGTCCCCACATCTGCATCTCAACTCCAGGCACTATCACCTCAATGCCCAAGCTCTCTAGATCTGCCAGAAGATAACGATCTGTAGTCAGGCACATAGCTACCGGATACCTGTTCAGCGCATCCGCAACTATGTTCGCCTTTCCTGGATGGTACTGCAATAATATGTCGAAGTCTTTCATCAACTCCAACCATCTCCTCTGCCTCATGTTCAGCTCTTTTTGGGTAAACACATACTTCAAGATTTTTGGGTAAACACATACTTCAATCCTGAATAAATATCCTGTAGTAGCCTGCCAGTCCCAGGAAACTCCTGACCTTGGCTACTGAACTCGGAGCACTCCATGCCTCAACTGCCATGATCTTCCTCGGATCCACCGAGATCCCCTCTCCAGTCACCACATGACCAAGGAATTCAACCTTGTCAAGGAAGAACTCGCACTTCGAGAGCTTTCCATAGAGCTTCTCCTTCCTGAGAGTCTCCAACACTATCCTCAGATGCTCCTCATGCTCCTCTGGGGTCTTCGAATACACCAAGATGTCATCTATAAACACCACCATAAACCTGTCCAGATGCTGATGGAACACCTTGTTCATCAGATTCATGAACACTATCGGGGCATTAGTCAACCCAAACGGCATCACCATGAACTCATACTATCCATACCTGGTCCAAAAAGCTGTCTTCGGAATATCCTCCCTCCTGACCTTCACCTGGTGGTAGCCTGTCCTCAAATCAATCCTGGAAACACCCTCGCTCCGCTCAACTGGTCAAAGAGATCATCAATACGCGGCAGCGGATACTTGTTCTTGATTGTGAGGTTGTTCAAAGCCCTGTAGTCGATACACATCCGTATCGACCCATCCTTCTTCGGCACAAAAAGTACCGGAGCACCCCACGAAGAAGAACTAGATCTGATAAATCCCTTGTCCTGAAGCTCATCCACCAGCTTCTTCAACTCTATCAGCTCACTATTGCTGACTCTATAGACGTGCTGGGATATCGGCTCTGCACCTGGCACCAAGTCTATAGAGAACTCCACATCTCGGTCCGGAGGTAACCCTGGCAACTCCTCCGGAAAGACATCCATGAACTCCTCTATCAGTGGATGTAGCAACCTCGGCTCTACCACCAGGGCTCCGCAGAAGACTCCCTCACTCTGGTCTGCTGCACCTCTGGCAAACTGAAACTCTGGCTCACCCGGCGGACTAAACAACACTCTACCTCTGCGACAATCTATACTACCATAATGCATACTCAACCAATCTATCCCGAGTACAATGTCGTAGCTCGGAAGTGGCATTACGAGTAGGCACACACTCAACTCCCGGCCTCCTAAGGTAACTCTCCGGTCTCTGCAGACATCACTTACTAGGATGATACCACCCTCGGTCGTGATCTTGCAGAGTCTAGCTAAAGGTTCAGCAACAAGATGGTGTCTAACAGCAAAAGATACAGACACAAAGCTATGGGAAGCACCGGAATCAAATAAAGCAAGTGCCTAAATGAAATCAAGAAAAACAAAACCTGAGATCATATCACCAACGGGCTCGGCCTCGTCTACGGTCAGGGCAAAAGCTCGCCCTTGCTGTCCTCCTCGGTGCTGCTGCTGGTGCTGGACAAACCTCTGATGCTGAGTCGGCAAAGGCTGTCCTCTCTGCTGTGCTGTAGGTTCTCTGGCTGGTCACCTCTGAGCGGCTCCTCCGCCCTGAGCTGTACGAGCAAGTGCTGAAGGGCAATCCTTCAGCTGGTGATCTGCTGTGCCACATAACAAACATCTACCCAGCCTCTTCCTACAAATGTCCTATCCGTGCCCCGGCTTCCTACAGAAATGGCAAATGATGGGCTGCCTCTGACCCTGCTGCTGTCCCTGCCTCTGCTGCTGGGGTGCCTGCCGGAAGGGCGCACGACCCTGACCCTGGTGCTGCTGAGTCTGCTGGAACGTCCTCTTAGATGGGCCTGCACTGCTGCCTGCTCCAGAAGCATCTATGCTCCTCTTGGTCTTCTGCTCCAAGTCGTCCTCAGCCCTCTGAGCGTCGCTCACTATCTGCTCGAAGGTCGCCTCGCGGTCAGTCCTAGTCAAGGACTTGACCGCTATGACCAAACCCTTGCGGAACTTCTGCGCCTTCGCTGCCTCGGTCAAACCCTCAACAAATCTGCCTAAACGACAGAACTCTGCTGCATACTCGTCCACCAGCATGCTCCCCTAGACGAGCGCCTCGAAATGGCTCTCCAAAGAACTGAGAGCCACATTCGGGAAGAACTTCTCCTTGAAAATCTTCTTGAAAGCCTCCTAAGTCAGTCCCGGTACTGCTATCCGCGTATCTGTGCAGTACCAAGTAAAGGCAAGATCGAATATCTGGATGCCCGCTGCCTCAATCTGCATACTGGCTGGGATCAGTGCCAGCCTGAAGATACCCTCGATGTGCTCAATCCAGTCGTCCGCGTACAGGATCCCCTCCGTACCTCGGAACTCCTTGGGCCGCATCCTCTGAAAGTCGATAATGGTGCCCGGCCTCGGATGCTGAGCCTGCTCTGCCTGTGGCTGGACCTGAGCCACTCTTTCCACCGCTGTCATAGCCACCTGATGAGCATTCTCAATGCACATCCTCATAACGTCCACCTGGCGGTGCTGCACATCCATCATCTCTCGGAAGAACACAAACAACTACGTGGCATCAACTGGTACAGGTGGTGGTGGAGGAGGTACCACCGGAACAACTGGTGTAGCTCTCGGATTGATAGGAGTAAGAGGATCTCCGAGAGAAACGGATGCTCCCTCGACCGCAGGAGTGGCGAATGGAGCGGTGGCAGCTGCCTGAAGCCGAGCAGGACGAGAGGTGGCAGACCTCTCGGTGGCAGCTGCTGGAACGGTGCGCTGAGACCGTGTCTTCAGAGGCATCCTGAACACAGATAAAAAAAAGTCAATACGGTACAAGATACGATATCATCAATGAAGGACAATAATATTGCAAAGAAAACAATTTCAGGATAGTTAAATATGGCAAAAGAAATCAGGAAGGGTCCTAGTTGTGATTGAGCACACTCTCTCTCAGCCTATATCCTATATCCTATTGCAGGTAAACCTAGAGACTAGACCTGCATGGGGACGCCACCAAAAATGCGTCACGACCCGCACCCGAAAAATCGGGTATGAATCGTGGGTACGTCCAGCCTACACCGCAGAATCGGCGGTAGAACGCTGTAAAGGTTCGTTCTAGGTCATAATCTATATCTCACAAAACCTGTCAATATAACCTCTCCAAAAGGAGGGCAACCACGCAGTATATATATATGTCTCAATCACAAAATCTAGGGGAAGAGTATAAGCATGATAAAATATCACAAGAAACAAAGAAACAAAGAGCAAGTACAATATCTAAATATACAGACAAAGTCTACAATATCTCATAACAAAATAATAAGTACAGTACAGTCATCCAAAATAATCAACTGGGAACAACCCAGGAAAACCCACCTAGCTAACTAGGGCGCTAACGGCGTCTCCTCGACGGGCTCCTCCTCAGTCTCGGGGTCACAACACTCCTCGACGTCCGGCCCGTAGAATGTCGGGCAATAATCCTCAGGATCCTCTAGAAAAAATATGTCCAGTCAGGACTGGCGCGAAGTACATAACTCTGAAAGCAACTCCAAATACATGGTAAGGTGTATATGACTAGCAATAAAAAGTATACAAGATGCACGGGTAAATAAATATATGATGGAGCAGATAAAGTAGCTGCAATATAAACTGGAGAATAATACAAGTAGTGGAGAAGTAACTGCATGTGAGAAAACAGGAATACTAGCTAAGTGCCTTGAGCACAAGTTCGTTATGTGATCGGCTTAGGTTGCACATGAATAAACTACGATAACTCCATTATACGAGAGTTGCATAACCGACATACACATGAATACTGTTTGGCTTTGATCACATAACCAACTCCTACTCCCCTCCCCCACTAATACTCTTGGATCCAACCACGATACGCTACGTACATGATAAATAACTTGCGCACATGAAGGCAAGAGCACACGAAGTACATGATAGCACATGAGAATCAATACCCGAAGCACATGATGAAATACACGTGATAGAGTACCCGCTGAACACGGTAAGGGGGATAGCATCTCATGAATGGATCCAACTAGTACCAGCTCGTGAAACAATGTGTCAGAATCAAGTATTACAGTTCTAGAACAGGTGATATATACGCTATCATGAAATGGAAACGATCAGAGGTAGGTACTCGCCTGACGTCCTGAGTAACTGATGAGGATCGAGATCCGGACCGGCGTCGCAAGAACCTATTACGAAAAGCAGAATTAAACAGGGTTCTAAAGAGTTAAACTGATATAAAATAATTAAAAACAGGCTTCTAGGGATATTCTAGGTCAAACGGGTCAAACCGATAAAATTCGGGTCAAAAAGTCAACCCATGGTCCAAAAAGTCAACTTTGGGTCAAAACTAGGTCAAACATTGACTTTTACGGTCAACGGGGACAATTATGGTCAAAGCTAGGTCAAACTAGGGTGCCCCTAAAATTCTAGGTCAAAACTAGCTCATTAAGCTAGTAAACCAATAAACTCGCCTCCTCGAGATACCGAGATACCCTCGGTATCCGATACCTCGACCTAGGCTACGCACCCCGCCTAAACCCGCTAAAACCTATGCTAGCACGCGTAAATATATACACATATACATAAAAACCCATCTCTAAACTCAAACATAGGCAATTGCTCAAAAACCCCGCTCGAAACTCAATACCTTGGATATCTCAAGGTATTGAGATACCTTGATATCTCAAGGTATTGGGATATCCCTCATCTCTCACTAACACCCCTCTAGCTAACTATTTATGAATATAGACATATACCTAGTTATATGTATAGGATAATATATATATATATATATATATATATATATATATATATATATATATATATATATATATATATATACACACTTATACATATACCCACTATCATACCTATACATATATATATTTATCTATAACTATGCATCAATCTAGCTATATGTATACATATTTATACATATAGATATATATATCTAACTATATATCTAAATATCTATCTATCTATCTATCTATCTATCTATCTATCTATCTATTTATCTATCTATCTATCAATCTATCTATTTATCAATCTATCTATCTATGTATCTACCAATCTATCAATCAATCTATTTATCTATCTATCAATCTATAAATATATATCTCCCTCTCCCCCTAGCTACTAGCTGCTACTGCCGCTACCCCTGCAATGCAACGCGCTTGCGCTCGCTGCTGCTGCTACTGTGTGCACTGCACAGCAGCTGCTGTGTGCTGCCTCTCTCGCTGCTCGCTGCACTGCACAGGCCCCCCTCGCTGCACGCTGCCCCCTCCTCGACACACCTCACACACACACGACCACACACATATATCTATATATATATATACCAACATATATACACATATATATATATATATATACACAACTATATATATGTATATACACACACACTAACATATATACTTACACACATATACACATATGTATATAAGTACACACACACACACAAACACGCAAGCACACACACACTAATATATATATAAACACACATATCTATATATATATAAACACACACAAACCCATATATATATATATATATATATATATATATATATATATATATATATATATACATATACACACATATATACATATACACACACATATATATATATATATATATATATATATATATATATATATATATATATATATATATATATATATATACATAAACACACACACACACACTCATATATATATAAATACACACACTCACATGGATATATATATACACAAGCATATATATATATATAAATACACACACATATATAGATACACAAACACATAAACATATATATAAATATATATACATATATAGCCACACACTCACAACACCACAACACACAACACAACACAATACACAACACTCACCAACGCACGCCCAACGACCCACACGCACACAAACACATATATATATATATATATAATATAACCCGAGAACTCTAGCACACACTCCCCGAAGCTAACCCAATACGCGCACAAGCCCGAAACTAGGAAACCAAGTCGAAATGGTCGTTCGATCATTTCGACGAATACGCGGTGTGCGGTTCGTAAAACCTCCTGAAACGCACACCAAACCAACTCGAAATCGGCCCAAAATTTATCCACGGGCTTTAAACGATGTCTAGATCCTAGAAAAAAATGCTAACTCGTCAATTTTAGGTCCGTGGCAAAAACGTGCACGCACATAGAACCGGCGACGACGAAAACCCCCAAATCGCCCGAAACGCCTGTTTCTCCGCGACACGAATTTACGTGTCCGAACGGAGACACTTACTAACCCTCTAGACACCCGACAACGTCTACCTAGGTCCGTCTAACCTAGAGCATCACCCAAAATTGGGCCAATCTCGGATTTTACCCGAAATTGACACAAAACCTAGTGTTAAAGTCTCCAAACACAACTAAACTAGTCCCAACTTCCTCCCACGGGTAGCCTTAGGGTCTAGGAAGGTTCTAAACCACTAATTACACTATATTAGAGTAATTAGTAAGAGGAAAGTTAGGGTTTACCTCTTGGGAGTTGGAATCCCAAGGCCAAAGTCTCCAAATTACTTGAAATCACCACCCTCAAGCTCCAAGCCTCCAAATCTAGTCTCCACACTAAGTCTAGACTCTAAACACCTAGGTTAGGGAAAATCAAATGGTTAGGGTTCATATCCATGAAGAATAGAAGAAGAAAGAGAAGAAATGACTTACTTGAGACTTGTTGGAAGAAGGAAGAAGAAGAAAATAGAAAATGGAGAATGGAGAAGAAGAAGCAGAAGAAGAAGAAGAAGAAAAAGAAGAAGAAGAAGTAAAGGAATGAAGAATAGAATGGGGGGGGCTGCTGGTTTTGGTCCAGGTCTTGGGAAATAGGCCGGCCAAGCATTAAAAAAGGGTTTACATAATGAAAAATGACCAAAATGCCCTCTCCTTAAGTCATTCTAATAGGGATTTGGGTTTGGGGTTCCAAATGCACTCAAATTAACTCCTAATCACTCCAACTAACTAAAATAAATATAATAATAATTCTAAACCCAAAAATAAGCCTCACAAGGGTGTTGGTTTGGTCGGACATGGGTCCACTAGGGTCTGACATGGGTCCAGACTAGCCAAAATCCTAAAACAACCAATAAAAAAACAATACAATCACTAATTAAATATAAATATAAATATTTATAAATAATACACAATTTACCAAATAAAAATAAAAATAATCCTATTTTCTAGAATTGGGTAGTGACACCTGCTGAAGGTCCCGCAATGCATCGCGACTAGCACGATCAAATATTCCCCCTGGGTCGATACGGTTCCAGTGCCCCAGAATACCGTTTCGAGGAAAGCCAAACCTTGTGCAAATGCATGAACAATTCATATATCATACAATGCATTAAAATAAAACAGAAAAAGTAAAGCAGCAATATATTCTCATGCAACAGTTCATAATTTCTCAAGCCGAGTTTCAATTTTGGTATCCCGTAGGTCCAAACTCTATCCGAGGCACCAGGCCGTAACCAACAACCAAATTCCTTTACAAACAAACTCAAGTTTATAAGGTGTGCAAGCATATAATTAAGTTAGTCTACAATCCCATGTTCCTTTCTTAGTGGCTTGGCATACATTATGGCTAAGGATTTCCTAGGCATCTAACCGGGCATCATCGAGTGAACGTTTGAAACATTAGAGATGTGGTCTTGAAGAAGTAGGAAAGAAGGGTCCGAACCACTCACTAGTTAAGGAAAAAATGCTGAAACAAGGAGTCCCGCCTAGCGACGATCAAACGTCAGTTACGCAGACCTGCAACAACACGAGCACCAAGTTAGAATTCTTGCCTATCCTTCCTGCCGAACTCCCCAAGAATCAAAGCTCCAAACGAGAAAGCCAACAACGAAAACCAAGCAAATCAAAAGTAACACCAAATCAAAATCCCCAAAGCGGCAATCAAGAAAACCAAGCAACCAAACACGAAAACTATTAGACTTGTTTCAATAGAGGCCTATCCATGAGTTGGACATGATCATCGCATTTCGTCCGTGGCAAGAGGATGCCGAAGATCTAAACTACGACTCAGACGGACTAGCCACAAGCCCAATTACATAGTGCACGTCCCGGTCGGATCGGGATTTGAGGCACTATATGCACACTTGATGCACTACCCGCCTTCCCCATCTCACTGTTGTGGCAGCAACCACAGCAACCTACTATTGTGCACATAAGGGACAGAACACCCCATATTTTGCAGACCCCTATACCTGCTTGCACACATGACATAACCCCTTATTGACAGTTTCCAAAGCTCGGGTAACCCCCCCACAGACCTCATACACAAATAAATGCCTCAACACAACCACAAGCATATAAATGCACATCTAAAATAGACCCCCAACAGTCATGAACTCTCTATGGCTGTCCCCCCTTACATTTCCTCTATCTATTGAATACTAAAGACACCAATACAACATGACAGTCCCTCTATAACCAAATGACTGATACCTATAAATAGATACATATATACACATGTATACACCAATAACATAGTGATTATATATATATATATATATATATATATATACTAATCATAACAACATAAATAGAAATAAACATCACAAACTAGAGTACCACAAGCTCACCAAACAAATAATCAAACACTTAAGAGTGGTGCCACCCGTATCACACTAAATCTATGATAAGCTTGTGATATGCCCCCAATATGACACTCAATGTATCACAAATAATATGAGCAAGTCTAGAATCATAATTAGGAATAACACAAAGTGCTAGCTACTCATCTATGTGTCTGTGTCAAAATATGGCATGCTCAAACCCCGGTATCGAAGAAAAAACCTCCAAACCAACCCGTATCACCAAATTGCCATGATACGGCCTACACGTATCCAATTATGGATGCGAAAATAGTCTTACACAATCAAACACATATCAATTTAGTCTAGTTGACCAATTGACAAACACATGGTGCACCAATCTTGGATTTCCCTTAAATTGGGCACAAAATACACCATAACTTCCAAAATAGGGGTCCCTAGTAGTCAAATCTTCTTCCTATAGGTATCCCTAGTACATAAGTAAGTTCATAATGATTAAACTATAGATTTAGAGTCTAATTAGAAAGAAAAACTGAATTATACCTATTGGGAGATAGATTCCTAATGAAAGTCTTCAATGAACACAAAAAAGCCTCAACTTGTGCAAATTCTACCAAATTATAGATTCTTGTCTCCTCCTTGCTTCTAGAGTCTCCAATGGTGAAGTAGGGATTAATTAGGAAGGAATTTGGTATAGGAATGAAGGGAATTTGGGGAAGAATAATGTAGATCTAAAATTGGAGTAAAATGAGAAGGGGAGATAGGGTCTCCCCCTCTTTATGTGTCTGTCCCCCTTGCTTAGCCTCCAAGCAAGGTGAAAAGTCTATTCTACCTCTATGTGCTTGTCATGAAGAAATTTAATTAAGGATGAAGCTTCTACTCCTAATGGTTTGACTAATTAAAATACTAACTTAATAAAATATGCTAAATAATTGGGCTCAAGTCTAAACTAATAAATTATTGGTTCAAAGTCAAGTCTAGTCTAGTTAGGTCCACTAACACAGGTCCAAAATATAATGTAACATGCTAAAAATATTTTAAATACTACAATAAATAATATATAACATGTACCATAACTAAAAAATTATGAAATACCTTTTTATATAATAAATTTTGAAATGCCAATATTACAATATTACCAATAATAGGAAAAGACAAAAATCTTTCTCTCCAAAAAAGTGGTAGTGACATCGAGTCTCTTCCATCTCCTCATACTTTTCGGCATCCAACGTTTCCATCTTGGTCATTCCGGCCGTTGGTGAGCCGTAGACAACTGGTTCCTTCAACACACGCTAAGTTTAGTCAAAAGATTGAGACAAGGAAGTAGGTCACCGCGTAGAAGCCAGAGGCTAATGAATACCATGGCTACCACAGTCAAAAACTTTCTAGTGGACTCTGTTGGAACGCTGAGGGCACCCTACTCTATGTTATGACACAAGCGATCAGAAGCAAGGGCTGTAGAAGCATGGAAAAAATGCCAAATCCATGCTTATGGCCTCTATGCACAAAGTCAATTTATTCAGTAGTCTTATCAGTGATATTGACAACCATGCGCCAATGTCTATGCGCCATACACTAAAAGACTTGCGACAAACGATAGGAACCTGAGACAGTGAATATTATCACTAGAGTCAGTGAACTCTATGCGGCAAAAGAAAGAATACAAAAGCTGCTAAGGGTCCAGATCAAAAGAAACAATAAACTGAAGATAAGGGTTGTTTCTTTTGTGACAAGCCATGATACGTAAAGAAAGAATATACGAAGTACCACGCATGGCATGAAAGAAAGGGTTGCCTGATCTACCGAAGCCAATTGATGATATAAGACACATCTATGTGGGTGACGACAAGTTAGTAAAGTAGAAATAATAGGACATTTTAGGTTATTATCAGGAACTAATTCTTATTGGATTTGATAGAAATTTTTAATTATTATTTATCATTGTACGATATTTTAGACGAAATTTACTTTCAATTTCTTTATTGAATAAATCTAGTTATCATTATTTATTTAGAAGCAATAAAGTTTATCTATCTTTAAATTCAAATATTGTTGGTAATGGTTCCCTTAATGTTTATAATAACCTATATTCGCTTGAAAGTATTGTATCTTGCAAAGAAACTTTGCATGTGAAATCATGTGGTATTACAATTTTTGGATAGGAACTGTAATTTTTGAGGAGAGAAATAAAGTCAGTGGCATTGTCTTTGAGGAGAGAAATAAAGTCAGGGACATTGTCTTTGAGGAGAATCAATTTCGCTTCATATAATCACTTTTGACGATGTACAAGTTTCAATACATGTCATTGATTAAGAAGTGAATCTGTAACCTTAACAAGACAATGTCGAGTTACCTCTACAAGTTGATGTTGAGCTACCTCAATAAGACAACATAGTGGCACCCTCTATTCAAGATGAGGTAATTGTTCGTGAGGAACAAACTCAATGACCTCAAGAACTAGTGTCATTAAGACGATTCATCAGAGAAAGGAGAAATGCAATTTTAAATTTTTTGTCATATTTTTTCAGGAACGTAAGAAAGACTGTGGAATACTAAAAGAAGATCCAATCAAATTTCGTCTGGTTATAAAAAGTTCTATTTCTCAATAGTAGATTAATACAATTGAATGAGATGTATAAGTCTATGCTAGACAATAAATTTTGGGAACTTGTTTCATTACCAAAAGGTACGAAGTCCATTGGTTGCAAATGGATAATTAAAACCAAGAAAGATTCGAAGGGTAATGTGGAGAGGTATAAAGCATGTCTTGTAGCTAAAGTATTTACTCAAAAGTTAGTGATTGATTTTAAAGAGACTTTCTCTCTAGTTTCTTTGAAAGACTCATTTAGACCAATCATGA
Organism: Iris macrosiphon; assembly: GCA_036927795.1. Lineage (NCBI taxonomy): Eukaryota > Viridiplantae > Streptophyta > Magnoliopsida > Asparagales > Iridaceae > Iris > Iris macrosiphon. Next base: position 81,203 of record JAYESA010000630.1, read on the forward strand.
CAATTGTTGTACATTTTTATATCAAAACGACGTTTCTCAATGGTAATATTGACGAAAAAATTTATATGGTACGAGCAGAAAACTTTGCGTCGAAAGATCCAAAGAATATAGTTTACAAATTGACAAAATCTATTTATGGACTCAAGCAAACTTTTCGTCAATGGTACTACAAATTTAACATAATTTTCTGGTTTTGTATGTCGATTAATGCAAACCAGGTGACATCTGTCGCTAAAGAAGACACGTTCGGTTCCAATCAGTGCCCTTAAAATAGCCTTAAAACTAAAGAAATATAATAGATTCCCTATTCATCAGTTGTAGGAAGTTTAATGTATGCTTAAGTGTGTACGCGCACAGATATTGCGTACATAGTTGGGATGTTAGGCAAATATTTAAGCAATTATGTTAGGGATCATTGGAAAGCAGCCAAATGGGTTACTTAAGTAATCTATAAAGAACAAAGGATTACATGCTCTTATCAACGACATACCATTGGTGATGGCTATAATCCGTCATCGCTTAGCGACTGAAAGGCGTCGGCTAGAAGACCAATTAGCTTATCTTAATTACCTATGCGTTGCCAAGTCATAGGCTAGGCGTCACTAGTTTATACTGTTAACCGCGATAACATATAAAAAATTATGTGACGGCCTAACGACGCTTATTCATTATATCATTTTACTGGACGATAGCCTAAGGAGTAGCATATCCATCATCCAGCACCGGCACTGTGCCCTAGGTTAAAAAAAATAATATTCGACTAAACCCTCTCTCATTCACTCTGTCACGCCCCAGTCCCAAAATATCGAGGGACTAGACACGTGGCAATGGCCAGCAGCACACACCGACGGACAAACCCAATTTAATGGATCCATCGGGGCATACTTAAGCTGTATTACAACAATCAGGGTTTACTAATATCATCCACAGAATAAATTCATCAATATCATCAAAAGGAAATAAAACATTATCCAGTCACAAGTAAATAAAATCGGGGAACAACCCGATATTAAGTCTGTTATAATTGTTCATTAAACAAGAAATAAAAGAGTTTAACTGCCATTAAAACTGAGCATAGACGAAGATATTCAGGAGAAATCTTCTGCAATCACCTCGTCCTCGGTTCCTGGTTCTGCTCCTGCTAATGCTCCTGTTCCGTACACCTCAGGATAGATATCCTCTGCTAACCCTGGGGACATAATCCATATCCATGTCCTCAGGGGACATAGCAAGGTACAAAATAACTCATGCCAAAATACATACAGTGCAGCAATAAATGAAATAATAGGGTAATTAAATAAACCAGCTAAGTGATATGCAAGTGCGAGTTTTAGTCATACTCGGGCTGAGACTACTATAGGATCAGTGTCGGTGAAACTTATAGCAGTATTATCTCGAAGGGCCAGAACTTGCGCCAAAGCTCTGTATCAGAGACTAAGACACCTCCAGATGACAATATTTATAATATAATCAGCCTTTGATATGGTAATACTCTCCCCACCCAATATAATCTCACGTCACAGTTCACGATGTACATGTCCATGTCACGCAAGAACAAAACTAATGCAACAAGTCATATAAAGAAATCTAAGCAGGTATAATGTATATGTCCAAATCTTGTATCCTATACAGAATCACCATGAATATCTCAGGAAGATTCTGTCTCATGATTCGTGTCATGTGTCCTGGGTATAATGTACTTGATATGGCAAGTACGAGAATGTAAATGTCACGATATCCATCTCTAGGTGACGTTACACAACTCCGCGTACGGTGTTGGCACCCGACTATTAATTGGACGCTAAGTAAGTCACACGGTCCTAGGTTAAGTATGTATAACAGATAAATAAGACAAGAAATTATGTAACAAGAACTGCAAGCTTTGGCAAGGTACACTTGCCTGGGGTTCCGGCTCCAATTGTAGCTCTGACAGCGGCGAAATTTGCAGACAGTTCTCCGGTTGCTGAAATAGACATCACCATCAGATCCAGAAAATATCAATTAGCTAGAAACGCCTGTCCTTGAGTCCAATTTGGACACAAGGGCAAAAATGATATTTTCAGGTCAAGATAGGGTCCACATGTGGGCCGCTTTGCACCGAAAACTTTGTCAGGACCAAAGGTCTCCAAATCCGTCAAACTCAGTGTCAACAGGTCCAGAACGTTGATACGAACCCAACGGAACTTCCAGAATTGGATTCCGATGAGCCGATCACAAAATCGCCCGTCAAGTGGAGCCGTGGGGCCCACGATACGCAATTTTGTCAACGTTCTCAGAATCGAACCAAACTTGGGTCACAGGACCAGCGTATTGCTACGATTCCGATGGCGCAAGTTTCGTTTCGATCCGACGTGTGTACTCTAAGTTACAGCAAGATTCAGAACAGGCGGATACGGGGCGTTGTCGGCGGATACGCGTTGATTTCGGTGTGCACGCACATCCAAATCAACTTCTGCGAAATCCCGCACGTCCGTATCAACGGCGCGCACGTATCGGTGAAGACCGCACGCGACCAAGTCGTCCCGTTTGGCGGGGCGCACTCAGTTCCGGGGTGAAACAGGGTATTATTTTTCCTGTTTTTGGATCGCGGTTCGCGATCGCCACAGGACGCAATGCACCGAACGGGTTGCACGGGCATCGAGGGGGTCACACAGCCTACGCGTCACAACTGACGGAACCAAAAATGGGTCATCGAGGAGAGAGAACGGGTTACCTGAACAGGGCTCCGTGAACCGAGGATTTCTCGTGTCCGCGTGTCGTCTTGACACTGTGCTGTGTCCTGTGTCCGAGCTGTTCTAGGGTTAGGGCTCTGGTTACTGTCGGAGACTCGTCGGAGGCTGCGCTGGCCGGGGCTGGGCTGAGGCGGAGCGGCTCTGGCTCGTCGGGGCGACTTCGGCGAAGGCGTAGCGGAGGCGGAGGGGTTCTGGCAGCGAGCTGTGCTGGCGGCTGCTCGTCGGCTTCTCGGGTGGCGGTGGCACTGCAATTGTAGGAGAGAGGGAGGCGGAGAACAGCGAGGAGCTAGCGGCGGTGAGGGCAGCGGCGAGGGAAGAGAAGCGGGGGTAGGCGGAGGACGGCAGGGCGGGGACGCTCGGGTCGACGCCGGAGCGGCTGGCTGGAGGGCGGGGGAGAGGGGCTAGGGGTCGTCGAGGTCGGCTGGGGCGGGTTTTATAGAGGGGAAGAGGGAGAGGGAGAGGCGGCCGGTGCAGGGAGGGGAACCGGAGCGGCGGGCGGTTGCGGGGAGCTGAAGCGGAGCGGCGAGGACGCGAGGCGGCGGCCAGCGGCGTAACGGCCGGCGGCGGGGAGACGAGGGGTCGTGGGAGAAGAAAGGGGCTGGGGCACTGTTCACCCGGGATGGGTCGGTGACGGGTCGGGTCGAGCAGCGGATCCGGCCCGATCCGCTAAAACATGAAGCGGGTTCGGGTCTAGCGGGTTTCGGGTCGCGGGTTAGACCCGAATCCGACCCGCTAAGGTTTGATTCGGTTTAGCTAAACCGGTCTAGGTTGGTTCGGGTTGGTTTGGTTCGATTGAACCGGGTTTATTTTTAGGTTTATTTTGGTTTAATTATTACTTGGTTTTTAGGGCTTTAAAAATGCTTCCGGGGTCCAATAAATTCCCAGAAAATTACCCTATGTCTAATTTTTCATTTTACACCAGAAAATATTATTTTCATAATATTTTAATATTATGTAACATAATTTAAAAAACATTTAAATTCAAAATACCTTAGTTTTAATTACAGAAAAATCCCAAAAATTTACAGAAAATTGTAAAAAATTCTAAATTAAAATTCTTGAAAAATCAGGGGGTTTACAATCTACCCCCCTTAAGAGGATTGCGTCCTCGCAATCAAAGAATAACCGGTCAACAGAGATGACACAGTTGCAAATATTATTCGAAGCACATCACGATTAAGGAGATCAAGTTGAGGATTAAAACACATAGAAAAAATCATTTCCCTAAGCAATGGAAGTTATAAAATTTCCCGAATGAAGGAAATCTAGAAAATTATAGTTTTTTAAAAAAATCTAGGTTATCACTAGGTTATCAATTATTAGCAAGTTAAAACTATCAGGTCAAGGCTAAGGTCACGAACCAGCAGGCACAAACTACAGCAATGCTAGAAACGGATAACTATGAAAAAAAAATTACGCGCATTAGCTACTCCAAGAGTCTGAGCATCCTCCAAAGTCATCGCGAAAGCTTGTCCGCGTCCTTGAGGTGGTGCCCTCTGCTGTTGCTGGGCTTGCTGGAAGGGTGCTGCTCGAGGTGCCAAGGGTGGCCTTGGTTGATGTCCTCCTGGTGCTTGTAGAGCTTGTTGATTTGCCCTTGGTGCTATTTCTCCACGTTCAGGGCAATCCCTTACCGAATGCTGACGGGATCCGCATGCTAAACACAATCCTAATCTGCGTCGGCATTCCTTGGCGAGATGGCCTACTTTGCCACAGTAGTGACAAGTAGAAAGGACTATTACTTGTGGTGTAGATGCTTTCTGCTGTTGGTGTAGGTGAGGTCTCTTTGCAGCTTCTTCTTGTGGTGCTGTGGCTGTTGCTGATGTGGAAGGCCGCTTTAGACTGGTCTCTCTCCTGGTGATGCGCTCCATGCGTCGGGCTGCAGCAAGGACGTTCGAGTACGAAGTAGGTGCAACGGATCCAATTAGTTTCTGTAGCTCAAAGTTTAGTCCGTCGAAGAACTTCTCGGCCTTCTCTTCTTCTGTCGGGATCAATGTTGGGGCGAAGCGACTTAGATGAATGAACTCAGCGTTGTACTCTTCCACCGTCATAGTATCCTGAGTGAGGCGATTGAACTTGTCCGGAAGTTCTGATCGAGCGATAACCGAAATGTACATCTCCTGAAAGAGTCTGGAAAACTCTTCCCAAGTGACTCGGTCTGGTCCGAGCCGTGCCTCCTCAGATAGCCACCAGTGATGAGCATTGTCCGTCAATTGCATTCTGACGGCAGTCGTCCAATGTTCCCGTGGAAGCTCAGCTGCTTCTAATTGATGCTGAATATTGGTGAGCCATTCAAGAACTTCTGTGGGCTCCTCCTTGCCTGAGAAGGTACGAGGCTTCAGCTGGCAGAAATCGGTGATAGAGCCCGTCGTTGGCCGTCGAGCTGGTAGGTTGGCCGGCTCCATTGCAGTTACTATGCTGTTCCTCAAGTAATCAGCCTCGCGACGCTGAGCCTCGTGTTGGACTTTTTGCTGGGCTTGCATCATTGCGTAGATCATTTGGAATATTTGTTGCCCGTCAATAGGCTGCCCTTGTGGGAATACGGGCATTGGTGGAACGAACTACGGCGGAGGTGGGATGTCATCACGCCGGAACCTTGAATTTTGCTGGACTGCTTGATCGCTTTGAGAAGATTGTCCTCTATTCTCTGGTGTTACTCCTTCATCATAGGTGACCACTGCATCGTGCGGTGTACCTAAAGGATTCTCGTTGCCAGTTCTCGGATCCATTGCTCTGCATCAAAAATAAACTATAAGAGGCGCACAGGAATCAAGGCAAGATGCAAGAAAATTTTATTTCGAATATGATATATATATCAAGAACGATTCAAGCAAGTGGATGAGATCCTAAAAACTTATCATATTCTTATTGCAGGCATGTTCGGTCCCTAAGTTGAAACCGAACACTTTAGTCGTTGACCTGCATGGGCCACCACAAAAACTATGTCACGCTCCGGTCCCAAAATATCGAGGGACTAGACACGTGGCAATGGCCAGCAACACACACCGACGGACAAACCCAATTTAATGGATCCATCGGGGCATACTTAAGCTGTATTACAACAATCAGGGTTTACTAATCTCATCCATAGAATAAATTCATCAATATCATCGAAAGGAAATAAAATATCATCCAGTCACAAGTAAATAAAATCGGGGAACAACCCGATATTAAGTCTGTTACAATTGTTCATTAAACAAGAAATAAAAGAGTTTAACTGCCATTAAAACTGAGCATAGACGAAGATATTCAGGAGAAATCTTCTGCAATCACCTCGTCCTCGGTTCCTGATTCTGCTCCTACTAATGCTCATGTTCTGTACACCTCGGGATAGATATCCTCTGCTAACCCTGGGGACATAATCCATATCCAGGTCCTCAGGGGACATAGCAAGGTACAAAATAACTCATGCCAAAATACATACAGTGCAGCAATAAATGAAACAATAAGGTAATTAAATAAACCAGCTAAGTGATATGCAAGTGAGAGTTTTAGTCATACTTAGGCTGAGACTACTATAGGATCAGTGTCGGTGAAACCCATAACAGTATTCTCTCCAAGGGCCAGAACTTGCGCCAAAGCTCTGTATCAGAGACTAAGACACCTCCAGATGACAATATTTATAATATAATCAGCCTTTGATATGGTAATACTCTCCCCACCCAATGTAATCTCACGTCACAGTTCACGATGTACATGTCCATGTCACGCAAGAACAAAACTAATGCAACAAGTCATATAAAGAAATCTAAGCAGGTATAATGTATATGTCCAAATCCTGTATCCTATACAGAATTACCATGAATATCTCAGGAAGATTCTGTCTCATAATTTGTGTCATGTGTCCTGGGTATAATGTACTTGATATGGCAAGTACGAGAATGTAAATGTCACGATATCCATCTCTAGGTGACGGTACACAACTCCGCGTACGGTGTTGGCACCCGACTATTAATCGGACGCTAAGTAAGTCACACGGTCCTAGGTTAAGTATGTATAACAGATAAATAAGACAAGGAATTATGTAACAAGAACTGCAAGCTTTGGCAAGGTACACTTGCCTAGGGTTCCGGCTCCAATTGTAGCTCTGACAGCGGCGGGATTTGCAGGCAGTTCTCCGGTTGCTGAAATAGATATCACCATCATATCCAGAAAATATCAATTAGCTAGAAACGCCTGTCCTTGAGTCCAATTTGAACACAAGGGCAAAAATGATATTTTCAGGTCAAGACGGGGTCCACATGTGGGCCGCTTTGCACCGAAAAACGTATCAGGACCAAAGGTCTCCAAATCCGTCAAACTTAGTGTCAACATGTCCAGAATGTTGATACGAACCCAACGGAACTTCCAGAATTGGATTCCGATGAGTCGATCACAAAATCGCTCGTCAAGTGGAGCCGTGGGGCCCACGATACGCGATTTTGTTAACGTTCTCAGAATCGAACCAAACTTGGGTCACAGGACCAGCGTATTGCTACGAGTCCGATGGCGTAAGTTTCGTTTCGATCCGACGTGTGTACACTAAGTTACAGCAAGATTCAGAACAGGCGGATACGGGGCGTTGTCGGCTGATACGCGTTGATTCCGGTGTGCACGCACATCCAAATCAACTTCTGCGAAATCCCGCACGTTCGTATCAACGGTGCGCACGTATCGGTGAAGACCGTACGCGACCAAGTCGTCCCGTTTGGCGGGGCGCACTCAGTTCCGGGGTAAAACAGGGCGTTATTTTTCCTGTTTTTGGATCGCGGTTCGCGATCGCCACAGGACGCGATGCACCGAGCGGGTTGCACGGGTATCGAGGGGGTCACACAGCCTACGCGTCACAACTGACGTAACCGAAAACGGGTCATCGAGGAGAGAGAACGGGTTACCTGAACAGGCCTCCGTGAACCGAGGATTTCTCGTGTCCGCGTGTCGTCTTGACACTGTGCTGTGTCCTGTGTCCGGGCTGTTCTAGGGTTAGGGCTCTGGTTACTGCCGGAGACTCGCCGGAGGCTGCGCTGGCCGGGGCTGGGCTGAGGCGGAGCGGCTCTGGATCGTCGGGGCGACTTCGGCGGAGGCGGAGCGGAGGCGGAGGGGTTCTGGCAGCGAGCTGCGCTGGCGGCTGCTCGTCGGCTTCTCGGGTGGCGGTGGCACTGCAACTAGAGGAGAGAGGGAGGCGGAGAACAGCGAGGAGCTAGAGGCGGTGAGGGCAGCAGCGAGGGGAGAGAAGCGGGGGTAGGCGGAGGACGGCAGGGCGGGGACGCTCGGGTCGACGCCGGAGCGGCTGGCTGGAGGGCGGCGGAGAGGGGCTAGGGGTCGTCGAGGTCGGCTGGGGCGGGTTTTATAGAGGGGAAGAGGGAGAGGGAGAGGCGGCCGGTGCGGGGAGGGGAACCGGAGCGGCGGGCGATTGCGGGGAACTGAAGCGGAGCGGCGGGGACGCGAGGCGGCGGCCAGCGGCGTAACGACCGGCGGCGGGAGACGAGGGGTCGGGGGAGAAGAAAGGGGCTGGGGCACTGTTCACCCGGGTCGGGTCGGTGACGGGTCGGGTCGGGCAGTGGATCCGGCCCGATCCGCTAAAACATGAAGCGGGTTCGGGTCTAGCGGGTTTCGAGTCGCAGGTTAGACCCGAATCCGACCCGCTAAGGTTTGGTTCGGTTTAGCTAAACCGGTCTAGGTTGGTTCGGGTTGGTTTGGTTCGATTGAACCGGGTTTAATTCTAGGTTTATTTTGGTTTAATTATAACTTGGTTTTTAGGGCTTTAAAAATGCTTCCGGGGTCAAATAAATTTCCGAAAATTTACCCTATGTCTAATTTTTCATTTTACACCAGAAAATATTATTTCTATAATATTTTAATATTATGTAACATAATTTAAAAATCATTTAAATTCAAAATACCTTAATTTTAATTACAGAAAAATCCCAGAAATTTACAGAAAATTATGAAAAATTATAAATTAAAATTCTTGAAAAATCAGGGGGTTTACACCCTCTATCGATCCTTCTCCCTCTCTCTCTCTCTCTCATCTCCCCCTCTATCGATCTCTCTCTTTCGATCTCACGATGCCATCTCTCTTGTCTTCCCCTCTTTCAATCTCGTGGTGCCCTCTCTCTCTTTCATCCCCTCAGCTCCAACATCGATTGTGTCCTTGTCGGCGTGCCTAAGTCGTCTGCGCCTGTGCCTCCAAGCTCCAACGAGAGTATACTCTAACCCTCTCTCATGAATATGTCCAAGTCCGACGAGGCAGAGTTATGCATCCAGAGTTGGTTGATTTCTACCATTAGTTTTCGTCATTTTTTTATTTGGAGAGTTCTTTAAGTATTGTTTAATTTGGATTTGCTAATTTGTGAATAGGGATGGATGTGGTTTAATTTTGCCATTTGAATGTCAGTTTGGAGCCTCCTCTCCTATTAGCCTTTGGAGATTGGGGGATATTCTTATTTTTTAGACATGTTAGGGTTTGGTTCCAAAGGGGTTCTTATGAAGAAGATTCTTGGTACTCTAGAGGGAACACTTCCAGTTACATATTTAGGGATTTTATTTTCAAATAAAGATATCGGCACTCAGGGATACTCCAAGATGTTATACTTCTGAAGAAGATTCATGGATTTTGTTAGTGTGGATTTAAGTACTTATAGCACAAATAGTGATGTTTATTTTTCTTTCATGAATTATTTGTATTTATTTGAATGCCTTTATTTTTTATTTATTTTATTGTGTATAGTATGATTTCTACATGTGTTTTGTGCTGCTGAATGTCCGATCAAACAGGAATTCTATGGCGGGCTTCACAGGATGGTGATATACTGCGATTGTTGTGATTGACAAGTATATAGTGCGTATATGAGTGATGTAATTCAAAAAAAATTGTTAGTTTTTCCACCTTAGCGATGACTAAGCGGCAACTTAGCGACGAATAACGACGCCCTCGTGACTCATGGGCGATGTACTAAGTCGTCGCTAACTAAGAATTCTAAGGTAAGCTCTGGCTGAGCGACGTACGACGATACACTTGCAACTCATAGGCAACACATTGATAAGTCATCCAACTGTCGCCCAATTGAGTATTAGGAACCAATTTTTGTATCGGAAACTAGGAACAGTCACCAATTCGTCACCAAGTAGACAACAAACGTGACGCTAATCCATCGCTAGGAAGTCATTTCATCCACTGAAGATATGGCCACTAGAGCGTTGCTAAGACGGTACCAAACTAATCCGTCGCTAGTTCGACAACATGTCGTCGCTAAATAGTGCATCGCCAAGTAGTCGCACAGTTGTCGAAGATTCGACTGCTAAAATTCTGTATTTTTGTATTTAATGGGATGGGAGGAGAAATATGTGAATCCGGTCTCTTAAATAGTTAAAAAAATACTCGTTTGAAGATATTCGACCATTCTTCAAAATTGACCATTGATAATAGAAATTAGGTACAAAAGTTATCATAGGCAACGGTGAGATGTGTACAATACACATACATCGCCATATGCTTAGGCAAGTATTGTGCTTTATACATACATCACCATAGCCTATAAGGCGATATATATCACCATGAGCAATTTTGTCAAACTTGTTACTTCTTTAGTATTTTGAATGTTTATTATCGTGAACATAATTTTCTATATTCCGTAAGGGTCTGTTTGGATTAGGGAAAAAATAATCTGGATTAAGTGGGGTTAAGTGTGGAGGAGGAGAGTTAATACATATAGCCTTGCATGAATTTGAGAGAGACTTAAGTGGAGTGTATTTAATAACTTTTGCTTGTATTGAAGATTTTCATCGGAGTTAAAAGAATAATAAAAATATGATAGTTACCAAAATCTCTCACTTTTTTGCGTTAACCCTCCGATTTGAGGACTAAAAAAATAAATAAAAGAGTGTTAAACAAACTTTTACTTATTCATCTATTACTCTTCTTTCTAAACTTTCGCTCTCAAATCAAACATAATTTTTTTCTCTCACTTTACATTTTTTGGTTCAATTTTCTTAACCCTGAATCAAAACATACTCTAAGGGTACACACGGTACACGAAAGACGATGAATCGGTCGTCAAACAGTTCAGTAGTAATGAAGCCCAATAGCCTTGCGTTGGTCGATCATTGATTCGCCACATCAAATGCTAAATAAGAAGAAATACAGTTTGTTAAAGTTCTTGAGTTTGAAACTTTGATGAACCATAAATAAGCACACTTATATTCGTCAAATAGAAGAAATTTTGATACAGATGGCTGTACTGTATGACAAGTGGGCTCCCTCTCTCTTGGTTAAGTTTTTTCAGGCGGTAGTTTTCCTTCTGATAATATGTCCACAGTCCGCGACTGTATGTTCTGGTGTTTCCATAACAAACTACTAACGAAAACCAACAAGGCAAGCAGAGACTCTAGACAAGTCGAGCTACTTTCATACTAGTACTAGTTGGAAGGGCAGCCTTCGATAGCGATGGCCGGGGCGCTGGGGCATTTGGCCAGCGGGCAGTGCGTGTCCACCCCCCACCAGTCGACCCCGTTGATGTCCTGCATCTGCAGCGCGAAATAGGTCATCACCGCCATGAACGCCACCCCCGCGTCGAGCGCCGCCGACAGCACGTAGTTGTACCTCGCCCACCACCCCTTGTACCTCCTGTACACCACGAAGTTGAAGAAGAGCCCCACGGCGAACCACATGTTGTAGTTGATGGTCCTGGCCGGCATCAGCGCCCCGGCCCCTCCCAGGATGACGGGCAGGTTGACGAGCTTGATCCACTTCTTCTCCGGGAAGGTCCGCGAGAGGAACCACACCGGCACGGGGGCCAGGAAGCCCAGGAGGAAGAAGTAGTTCATCTTCTCGTAGAGCCCCAGCCTCCCGAACATGCGCAGCGGCGCCACCACGCCCCATATGATCGACGCGCTGTAGAAGACGTCGTCCCCGGGACACGTCCACGGGCTGCCCTTGGGCAGCAGGTCGGGCTGGCAGATGTGCTCGACCGTCTCCAGGAGCCACCATGAGGTGCCGAAGGTCGCACATGCTGCAGCAATCGTTCCGACCAGCTGCAATATGCAGAGAGAGGGCATAACATTTTGGTATATAATTAAAGGACTCTGCTATTACGTGGCCGCAGGCCAACTAAGGTCACCCTCTTCCCTTCCCCTATATATCATTTCCGATAAATATTAAACTCCCCATGCCAACCCTTTTTGAATTTTAAAAGAATACGTTTGTTACCTGGACTACAAACATGGACCTGGGCGGTATCTTCATATAGTGACCGAGCTTGAAGTCGGCGAGGAAAGTGATGGCTTGAGTCATGCTAATGTAGCCGTAGGTCTTGAAGGCCACATTGGCGAGAGGCTTCCCCGGGAGGATGTAACCGATGATCAACTCTGTGATCACATTTAGCCCTGGTTGCTGAAGACACAATACAGTACAGTACATTGAGTGATCAGTAGCACTAGAGTCTGTTTGGACAGCTGAGAGTGTATTGAAAGTAGTTTGTAAAGAATGATAGTCATTTTCAGTATTTGGATATCTCTAACAACTTTATTGCAAGTGATTGTAATATGATATTTTATTCCAACTAAAAGTACCCTATTTGGATTGAGAGCTCAATTACCTGATTTGTCGTGGCGGTGATGATGCCGATCGGAAGAGTGAAGACAAACGCCAAGAGGGCTGCGGACAGCACCCCCCACCAGGGGAGCTGCAGCTGCTTGCCGAAGCCTTCGCAGGTGAGGACGGAGAGAGCAAGCATGGACACTAGGATTATATGGAACCACCATTGGGGAACAGCTTCGTAGTTCTTCTTCATTATCCTTGTGTGTATGTCACCGATCTCGTTCTTGAATGCTTGTTTCGTCTGCGCCCATATCGTCCTGCATTAATGAATGCTTCTTCCCGTAATTAGCTAATTCTCTTTCCAGCCGATGGTTAAAAAAGTATAAAAAAAAATTCTAAAAATATGACAAAAAATAGTAAAATAATAAATAAAGTGATAAATTAGCAAAATTTTGAAAAATGTATAAATGTAATTTTTTTGACTTGGCTGAGTTGGACTGACTAAAGTTTTAGTGACGAATTTTTGTGGACAAAATTAGCCTTTAGTGACGAATTGGAATTTTAGTGACGGAAGACAAAATTTAGCTTTTAGTAACAGTTTTTTATCTTCTATACAAATAAATAAAAACTTACGTTAATGTCGCCATTGGTGTTTGGTTTAGTGACTAATTGGACTTTTAGTTATGAAGTTTATTGACGAAATTGGACTTTTAGTGACAGTTTTTTTTTCTTTTTTAACAAAATACGCACGTTCCGACTGGTGGAATATATTTTTTTTTTACATTTATATCGTCATTACTGTTGGCGACATGAGTTACAAGTACTAATGTCGACAACGGTTTTGACGACCCATTAATTACATTTTTCAAAACTATACTAACTTATAACCTAATTTATTATTTTACTATACTTTGTTATCTTTTTTTTTAAGAATATTTTTGGACAATTAAGTAGTACCTTGAAGAGAAATGCATGCACAAATTAACTAACCTTCCATGGAAGAGAGCAACGTGAGACAAGGCCGCAGCCAGCGTGGCGAAGCTGAGGCCGTAGATGTAGACGAAGAGCACGCTCAGGTTGATCTGCCCGACCTGATCGTAGCCTCGCTGGCTGAAGGAGAAGGTGTCGGGGTCGAGCACGGCCTCGACGTCGTAAACGCTCCCGTTGGCCGAGAACACCTGCGAGGATATGAGCGGGAACCTCTTGGCCTCGTAGGTGTTGGTCCAGTAGCTGATGGGCAGGATGATGTAGACCATGACGACGTATCCGAACAGGATGTTGAGCATCGCAAACCCGGGGGTGGCGAGGGGCGTCCCGATGAACCCGGCCACGGTGGACCAGTCGAGGCCGAAGGAGCCGACGCCGAGGCCGGAGGAGCCCGAGCCGATCTGCTGCATCAGGACGGAGTCCTTCCATATGAAGCACAGGATGGATACTGAGGCTATGCCTTGGAAGAGGTAGCTGGGGACGATGTAGTAGCAGAAGCTTGTGATGAATACTATGAGGAAGAATTGGAGTCTTGTTGTCCCTCTCTTTGGCCTCTTCTCTTCTTCATGCATTGCCCTGTATGTATGTATGTAAATACCTGATCAACCATATGTATGCCATAGCAGCTAATAACAAAACTATAGCAGCAGCAGCAGCAGCAGCAGCGATTACAAAGTGTGTGGACACGACTGTCTACTCCAAAGAGTTCTTGGACTTCATACGGGCCGGCCCTGGCCAAGGGCGGACAGGGCGACCGCCCAGGACCCCATGAGGCAGGAGGGTCCAAATTTTTTTTTTGTTTAAATATATAAATAATTTTGTACCGAGAGTAGAACTAGTATTTAGCATGGACCATTCTTATTACAAAGCAATTGTAGTGTAGTGGTTATTACATTAGACTTTCACATAAGAGGTTCCTAGTTCAAATCTTGGTGGAGGCATATTTTTTATTTTAGTTTTGTTTCATTTTTTTTTTACATTATGTATCGGGCCTCATTTTGAAAGTTTGTCCAGGGCCCCCATGAGCTCATTAACTGACCTTTCTATGAGAGCATCTCCAACCTTATTGTTATGTTGTGATCCGTACGTGGCATGAGGGATATGATATAATAAAGAAAAAGAAAAGACTTCACCAATGTAAAAATACTGACATCTTATTTTTTTTTACAACTTTTAAGATGATGGCAACTTCTATTCTTATTTCTAAATATTTTTTATTTATAATTGATGACATAGAAGTAGGTGGAGATTTCAAATACTTTGTTTAGAATCGGGCCCATTTTTGTTTACCTAACAAAACTATGATGGATGTTCATCATTCCACCAAAGGACTGTCACGTGATCACTAGTCAAAAACTAGTGTGAATGTTCACGAATCAACTCACAAAGTGATTTTAGTTTGAAATTTTTTGACTTTCGTCCCACTTACTAGCTAATAATATTTTATAGTTATATCTAAAATAGTATGTTTAATTGACTTACATTTCATTTTTTTTCACGGACAACACTCATTTGATCGTGAAAGCCTCTCTTTTCACTCCCATTTATTCCGTTCCAATGTTCAAAAAATTAAAAATATGATTATTATACGATCAACGTGAACTGCACTACTTTTATTCCTCTTTCAAACTATTCATGATATTATTGGATGACTTTATGATCATATACAAGTAGTATTTTAAATTGTTTGAACCTTGTGACAACATAAATAGAGAAAAAGAAACTTTTACAGTCAAATGGAAAAGAAGACTAATTAATCATATTATTTAAGAGTAAGTACAAAACAATATTAGTAAGTGGGATAAAAGTTAAAAATCTTCTTTTAGTTTCGATGACAATGACAATGACACGTAACAAATGACAATTCTTGAGTGAAAATGTGAACAACTATTCTAGTTTTTTGGTGGGATAAAAAAAAAGACTCCTAAAAAACGAACTTTATGTATTCTATAAACAGAATAAGTTTGATAATTGTATTGGAAATTTTTTTTTGGAATTATAGTATGGGGAACAACTTTTTCTCCAAAGTCATTGGAGATGCTCTGAAATATAAAACTAAACTTCAAATCAAAATATAGCTGGACGGTAGAGAGACCTGAACAAGGAGACTTGTACAAGATTGGAGGGCCACCACATGGAGGGGGAGTCCACAAGGTACTTTCTGAATATACCAGCCCAGCCATAGCCCAGCATCTGAAAAATTTTGTTTTCAAAACAAAATATAATAGATTATTATCATACAAAATTTTCAAGACGTTCTTCTTCGACATGATGAATGAAGACTTCCTTAATTTTGACGTTGTTTTGGTCACCTGAGTGGTCAGTGTGAGAAGGAGAGCAGCCAACGGGTTCATCTCCCTGCGGTAGAATGCCTTGACGATGGTGATGATGTTCACCGCGTATGCGCCGCTGGATCCGGCGTTGGCGAAGATGGTTATGAGCACGTGCTCCTTCAGGTTGAACGGGCCCGGGTTCAGCGAGAAGCGCCACCCGGTCCCGGGGACCTCGACCTCCGCGCGGGGGAGCCAGGCCGCCATGAGCCTCCCCAACGGCAGGACCGCGATTTGCGCTGAGACCGCCGATATGTACAGCGCGTTGGTCCGGTAGCCGAAGAACTGGTTCAGGAAGGCCAGGAGCGCGCACGAGATCAGACCCAGGAACCACGTGCGGAACGTCAACGTCGGCAGGCTCCGATCGTCGGTGATGGGCACAGTCAGCCGCACTTCCTCAATAGGCGAGTCGTCGACCTTGTCTGCATGCATAACAAAGTATCCATCGAAGTTTAGACGACACGCCACGATACAATATGGACACGATGACAGTTATATTGACACATTTTGGCACGTTCTATTGTGCAACGTGGACATGATGTTAGTTATACAACAATTTTTGATTTGGCTTAATATATTTTGAAATTTTTTTGATTTATCCTTTATTTTTTTTATCTATATTCATGATGCCCCTCGTATTGTTTTTATAATGTATAAGATTTTTTTATTTTACAAGATCCTCCCCTTTTGACGAAATTCGTCCAGTCATGACTGTCAACGATTTTGACCCAAATA
>JAYESA010000630.1:102500-127146 GCA_036927795.1 Iris macrosiphon
TTTTTGAAAGCGGTAGCACCACGCCTGCTCGTTAGGCAAGAAGTGCTCGACAAACTTGGCCTGTCTAGCCAACACTGAATCATAATCATCAACAGACATACTTTCTTGCACAAGATTGCTGAAGTCGTCTTCTTTCTGTTGTCGCATGGCCCGGGGAATATATTGTTAAATAAAGGCAGATTTGAACATTTCCCAGGTGATTTTATAGTTGGGATTGGCATCATAAATCCCTTGCTTAGTGGCTTTCCACCAATCGTGCGCACGCAGTTCCAGTTGAACCGATGCACAAGCCACTCTTTTGGACCCCTTAATGCCAACCAAGTTGAAGAGTCCCTCCAGCTTTGCAATCTATCCCATTACCACGTCTGGTTCTGCTCGCCCATTGAACGTTGGTGGATGCATTTTGGTGAACTCTGCTGCTCGGCAGGTATTCCTAGTTGGAGGCTGTGTTTCTTCTGACACATCCTCTACCGCCACAGCCGGCGGCGTGATAGGCGTCACTATGGCTCCTTTGTTGTTGGGTACCAAGGATGCAATCAATTGCATCATGGTATCCATCTGCTTCTGATGAGCATTGAACTGCGCCTGAATTTGTGCCTGTTGAGTGGCGACTTGTTGTTACTGCATCTCCATGAGATGCATAAGCCGCTCTGTCATATCGGTTGAACCCGCTCCTCCGAATTCTCCAGAACTTGTCGGATCGCTCTGGATAGGCTGAGCACTGCTAGCAGCGACAGTATTTTTCTTAGCCATTGCTACAAAAGAGAGTAGCTTGTCAACACTCCAAAAATGATAGATTTTATATCTATGGGCTCATTGTATAGGCGACTCATCTCATGCAGCGGACGTCGAACGCAACTCAATTGAGAGGCGCATCAAACTCCTATATTATCTTTTTAAAATCCCAAGGAAGTAAAGCCGTGCTCTGATACCAATATGTCATGCCCCGATCCCGAAAGGGTCAATCGTTCTCGCTGGATCCTTTATGGAACTAATCGTCCTTGCTGGGGCATGATGTCGTACGAGCCTGGAGTTGCGCTTGCACATGGCAAGAACATGCAGTGATAGGAACCCATTTTGAAACACAAGTTAGAAAATACATTCACAGATATTTGAACACAAGTATAGGAAAAAATATGCTTTTCATTGATAATTCAAAGTAATTTACATAGAGGTTATATTTGATGCGTCTCTCAGCAACTTGATTTGCATTACAAAAAGGAAACTCAAAAGGTAGGGCGCGCTCCATCAGATAGTCCACGTCGTTCATACATTACGCCCTTGTATAGATTGAAAGTCAATGCCTACAAAATGAACTGACTCCAACTATACTTCAAAATAGAGGTGCTCCTAACGCCTCCTCGTCTATCCACTAGCGTTGCACCGCCTGAGTGCCTAAAATAGTTGCCCATAATGTGGGTCAGTACTCAACTTGTACTGGTGAGCGGGACGAACCCACTCGACTAAATCGACACTAGCTTATTAGGGGCGAGCATGCATTAAGATGATCTTTCTATAAAGAAGTAAGTGAATTCAATTCATATCAGTTGCATGTTTTGATAGGAATAAAAACAACAGTGAATCCAACAAGTACATCGGTTGCTTACTCAACCGATGCACGCCTTCCATACAACGAAAAATAAGTATACTTACCATCTGCACAAGACAATAAATTAGCATGTGTACTACTCTATGAGGTTATTGGTGTGATCGACACCTTAGGGACTTATTCCAAGCATTGCGGCACGCCCTGTCAGCCCGGGTAGCAAGCCCTGCTGTCACGACCCGCACCCGAAAAATCGGGCATGAGTCGTGGGTACGTCCAGCCTACGCCGCAGAATCGGCGGTAGAACGTTGTAAAGGTTCATTCTAGGTCATAATCTATATCTCACAAAACCTGTCAATATAACCTCTCCAAAAGGAGGGCAACCACGCAGTATATATATATGTCTAAACTCAAACCTAGGCAATTTCTCAAAAACCCCGCTCGAAACTTAATACCTTGGATATCTCAAGGTATTGAGATATCCCTCATCTCTCACTAACACCCCTCTAGCTAACTATTTATGAATATAGACATATACCTAGTTATATGTATAGGCTAATATATATATATATATATATATATATATATATATATATATATATATATATATATATATATATATATATATATATATATATATATATATATCACATATACACACTTATACATATACCCACTCTCATACCTATACATATATATATTTATCTATAACTATGCATCTATCTAGCTATATGTATACATATCTATACATATAGATATATATATATCTAACTATCTATCTATCTATCTATCTATCTATCTATCTATAAATATATATCTCCCTCTCCCCCTAGCTACTAGCTGCTACTGCCGCTACCCCTGCAATGCAACGCGCTTGCGCTCGCTGCTGCAGCTACTAACATTGCTGTTGCTGCTGCTGTGTGCACTGCACAGCAGCTGCTGTACGCTGCCTCCCTCACTGCTCGCTGCACTGCACAGGCCCCCCTCGCTGCACGCTGCCCCCTCCTCGACACACCTCACACACACACGACCACACACATATATCTATATATATATATACCAACATATATACACACACATATATATATACACAACTATATATATGTATATACACACACACTAACATATATACTTACACACATATACACATATGTATATAAGTACACACACACATACACACACAAACACGCAAGCACACACACACTAATATATATATAAATACACATATCTATATATATATATATATATATATATATATATATAAACACACACAAACCCATATATATATATATATATATATATATATATATATATATATATATATATATATATATATATACATATATACATACACACATATATATATACATACACACACACACACTCATATATATATAAATACACACACTCACATAGATATATATATATACACAAGCATATATATATATATAAATACACACACATATATAGATACACAAACACATAAACATATATATAAATATATATACATATATAGACACACACTCACAACACCACAACACACAACACAACACAACACACAACACTCACCAACGCACGCCCAATGACCCACACGCACACAAACACACATATATATATAAAATATAATCTGAGAACTCTAGCACACACTCTCCGAAGCTAACCCAATGCGCGCACAAGCCCGAAACTAGGAAACTAAGTCGAAATGGCCGTTCGGTCATTTCGACGAACACGCGGTGTGCGGTTCGCAAAACCTCCTGAAAAGTACACCAAACCAACTCGGAGTCGGCCCAAAATTTACCCACGGGCTCTAAACGATGTCTAGATCCTAGAAAAAAATGCTAACTCGTCGATTCTAGGTCCGTGGCAAAAACGCGCATGCACATAGAACCGGCGACGACGAAAATCCCTAAATCGCCTGAAACGCCTGTTTCTCTGCGACACGACTTCACGTCTCCGAACGGAGACACGCACTAACCCTCTAGACACCCGACAACGTCTACCTAGGTCCGTCTAACCTAGGACATCACCCAAAATTGGGCCAATCTCGGATTTTACCCGAAATTGACACAAAACCTAGTGTTAAAGTCTCCAAACACAACCAAACTAGTTCCAACTTCCTCCCATGGGTAGCCTTAGGGTCTAGGAAGGTTCTAAATCACTAATTACACTATATTAGAGCAATTAGTAAGAGGAAAGTTAGGGTTTAGCTTTTAGAAGTTGGAATCCCAAGGCCAAAGTCTCTAAATCACTTGAAATCACCACCCTCAAGCTCCAAGCCTCCAAATCTAGCCTCCACACTAAGTCTAGGCTCTAAACACCTAGGTTAGAGAAAATCAAATGGTTAGGGTTCACATCCATGAAGAATAGAAGAAGAAAGAGAAGAAATGACTTACTTGAGACTTGTTGGAAGAAGGAAGAAGAAGAAAATGGAGAATGGAGAAGAAGAAGAAGAAGAAGAAGAAGTGAAGGAATGAAGAAGAGAATGGGGGGGCTGCTGGTTTCGGTCCAGGTCTTGGGAAATAGGCCGGCCAAGCATTAAAGAAGGGTTTACATAATACAAAATGACCAAAATGCCCTCTCCTTAAGTCATTCTAATAGGGATTTGGGTTTGGGGTTCCAAATACACTCAAATTAACTCCTAATCACTCCAACTAACTAAAATAAATATAATAATAATTCTAAACCCAAAAATAAGCCTCACAAGGGTGTTGGTTGGGTCGGACATGGGTCCACTAGGGTCTGACATGGGTCCAGACTAGCCAAAACCCTAAAACAACCAATAGAAAAATAATACAATCACTAATTAAATATAAATATAATTATTTATAAATAATACACAATTTATCAAATAAAAAAATAACCATATTTTCTAGAATTGGGTAATGACAAGCCTACCCTCCTTAAAATAATTTTATCCTCGAAATTAAAAGACGAAACTAGGACAGGAATGCAAGGAAAAGAAAAAGGACCATACCTCAAGGCTCGAAAAGATAAGGGTATCGCTCACGCATTTCATCCTCCCTCTCCCAGGTCGACTCACCTGGAGAGTGATGTCTCCACGCGACACAAACCAAGGGAATAATCTGGTTCCTCAACACCTTCTTCCGCCGATCCAGAATCTCCACCGGCTACTCTGGATAGCTAAAAGTAGGGCCCACCACTATATCTGAGTGATCAAATACGTGACTGGGATCCGCCACGTACCGTCTCAACTGCGACACGTGGAACACATCATGAACTCCCTCTAGCGTAAGCGGCAAATCTAGCCTATACGCCACAGCGCCGACCCTCTCAAGGATGCAGAAGGGTCCGACGAAACGTGGGCTAAGCTTCCCGCCTCCACCGAAGCGAATAGTGCCCCACGTCGGAGAAATCCTCAGGAACACCAGATCTCCAACCTAGCACAAACAAGGTCTCAGCACTTAATCCACTACCAGAAAAAGTCAAATTAGCGACGCCAAAAAACGTCGCTAAATGACAAAAAACGTCGCTAAACACATTTAGCGACGTAATTAGCGACGTTTTAGCGCAGTTGGAACAAACCAAGTCGCCGAAAGGAAAAACGTCGCTAAACGTCGCTATGCCGACGTATTTTAGCGACTTTCATGTGTCGCTAAATTTAGCGACGTTTAGCGACTCCGAGTCACTAAATAGCGACGTTTATTAAAGTCGCTAAACGTCGCTAATTAGCGACTTATATAGCGACGTAACAGCGACGTCTTTAATGACCTGGCAGTACTGCCAGGTCAGCAATTTGCGATGGACAGCGACATATTTAGCGACGTTTAGCGACATCTTCAGCGACGGCTAATGACACGTCGCTAAGTAGCGACTTGTTTAGCGACTTATAAAAACGTCGCTAGGCGTCGCCAAACGTCGCTAAATACGTCGCTAAAGTTAAAAAAAAATTAAAAAAAAACCTGAATTGTTCCAAACTATTATTCCTGCAATTTATAAATTTATAATTAAAAATATACCCGGAGCAACCCTCCGTTGAATTCTATGGGTTCGCCGACCCCTTCGGTGGAACACTTAACACCGGATTAACAATATTTAATATGAATAAAAGTATCACAGTCATACAATTAATACACACAAATATTATAGACAGACAATAAAAGTATCACAGTCACACAAAATGGGCATAAACAGCATCACAGTAACACAAAATAGGCATAAAAAGCATCACAGTCACACAAAATGGACATAAACAGCATCACATAATATATAAGTATCAGAGTATCACAGTAACACAAAATGCATAATATATAAGTATATGAAATATTATAGTATCAATCTCGAGGATTTCCAAAACGGGACAGATACCAGTCCCTCAACCACTGCGCATAAGCAGCGTTTATGTTACCAAGCTCCGCTATGGGTGCTGGGTGACTGGAACTCCCCGTCTGAGATACAGCCGCGATAGGTGCTGGGTGACTGGAACTCCCCGCAGGTGGTATCTCTTCCTCCTTAACAGTAGGAGGCATCACTTCCTCCTTAATAGTAGGAGGCATCACTTCCTCCTTAACAGTAGGAGGTGTCGCTCTCTTGGGTGCCATCTGGTAAGGTAGATGAAAACAAAGAATTAGCAAAGAATTAGCTATTGGACCAGAACGGAAGAATTAGATGATTATGTAGCAGTATAGATCTAGTAAAATTTGGAAGACACAGTAGACATAGTAGAAATTGAAAATTTGGCATTTTATTAGATTTAGTAAAATTTGACACAGTAGACTATACTTATATCCCATGGTCAGCCATATATCCCCATCACACCTCATTCACCTCTAAAGCACAACACTGCACATTAGCACACTCAAAACCCCTCCTACTGGATACCACTGTGCATTAGGCAAGACCATATTCTAATATGCAATAACTTCACTAATTCAGTTCACAAACACACATCCTCACTGAAACTCTAGTTATCAGTGCTGAAAGTGCACTTCAAAACCATTACCTGCCTATACAGCAGGTACCCCTTGCCAACACTAGCTCAACTAATCTAATAGCACACAGGTGTACTTACTGATACAACATGTATCAGTAATACATGACCACTGCTTGAAAGTAAGCAACAAATACCCAAAATAGACACCTATTGATAGTGATGCACATCTACTCACTACAAATGCATGTCCCAACAATATAGGCATGTCCCAACATTCTTACCCAATGACCCTACTGCATACTTGCAGTTACTGATACACTCAAGCAACCTCCCCAATATCTGATACTCCATGAATCCGAGTTCTGCACAAATCCTCTGAAAAATCTACATCTACCCTAAAACACATAGACACTTGCACTCACTCAAAGCTACTCATACTTCTCTTTATTGTGTATACTAATACTTGGGTATATCCCCAAACTGTTGCTGTACTGGACCACCCCCTCGAGTTTGCTGAACTCAGCAACAAATCTAAACATGTAGTCTTCATGTCCCTCATTTCTCCTACTGACACCTCAGAACCACACAATCAAGCACCCCACTCCTCACTGTCCTACCAAGCAATTATGCATCCTAATGTGACACCCTAAACCTAACCCTAACCCTAACCCTACATGCAAAAACTTGGTTAGATTAAAAACCTAACCCTAACCATGATTTAAAAAACTTGGGTTTTGACATAAAACCATGTTGGACTATTGCCCTACATGCAAAAGAATGATGATGATGATTAGATTAAAAATGCTTGGTATGAGTTCTTAGTTAAGATCAATATTCTTTAGTTTCACCTGACTTATTTGTCGCCTGTAATCGTTTCCTCGTATAAGAGTTATACGATATGGATACCCCTCAACATCTACAATGTATTACTATCAAAACTAGTTTGTATTGTGTGTAACCCCTCAACATCTACAAACAAAAATTGGAACCTTTGAAGTTGTTGTTGATTTATACCAATATTTTGAAATCCTATTGCCCTACGATATGGATACCCCTCGAGTCCAGCTAAGTAATTTGAAATCCTATTAATAATTTTATTGAAAACTTTTATGTGACACCCTAAACCTAAAAACCCTAAACCTAACCCTAACCCTAACCCCAAGTCAAAAAACCTAACCCTAACCCTAGCCCTAAACCTAACCCTAACCCTAATCTGCGTCTGTGTGTGTGTGTCTGCGTCTGTGTGTGTGTGTCGTGTGTGTGTCTGCGTCTGTGTGTGTGTCGTGTATGTGTGTCGTGTGTGTGTGTTTGCGGCTGTGTGTGTGTGTCTGTCAGTATCTGTGTGTCGTGTCTGTCAAGTGTGTCTTGTGTCAGTGTCACATGAGAGAGAGAGAGAGATTACCTAGAGCTCGAGGAGGAGGAGGGGAGAGAGAGAGAGAGAGATTACCTAGATGCCGGAGTAGCCGCAACGGTCGGAGACCCGGTCGCCGGAGAGGGGGGGCGGGGGAAATCAAAACGTTTCGAATTTTTTGAAAGATGGAGAAAAGAAAACTGAGCCCTAATTAACCAAAATTTAGCGACGTTTAGCGACGCCAAATAAGAACGTCACTAAAATAAAAATTAGCGACGCCAAAGAATTCGCTAAATACGTTGCTAAATATTTTTGATATATACGTCGCTAATTACGACGCTAAACGTCGCTAAATCAGATATATTAGCGACGTTTAGCGACCTTAATTGAACTTATAGCGACTATTATTTTAAAATCTTAATAAAAGTCGCTAAACGTCGCTAAATGTCGCCAGTTAGCGACGTCTAACGAAGATTTTTGGAGAGTCGCTAATTTAGCGACGTTTTTACTAGGAGTCGCTAAATTACGTCGCTAATACCGCTTATTCTAGTAGTGATCTAAAATAAGCAATCACAAGCAAATACAAGAATAAAATCTAAATTCTAAGCTATACCTCGAACTCCAAAGGTCTCCGGTGGCTATCGGCCCAATGCCGCTTGTCACGCCCCAGTCCCAAAATATATGGAACCAGGCCACGTGGCATTAGCTAGCTGACACGTCACCAAGGGTTAACCAATTTAATGGACCCAAAGAGACGTGCTACGCTGTCCTAAAATACTAACAAGTTTAATACAGGTAAAGTCTAATCTCATCCACAAAATATCAAGGAGTACTGAATTAAGTGCTGAATATATAAAAGCTAAGTCTGAAATATCATAGTACAATTCAGATATGTCTGGTGGGAACAAACTCACTACAAAAGATAAAAGTGCAGAAATATAATAAGACTAGAACATCGTCTAGCTAGGTAATGAGGCTCCAGCTTCAGATGAACATACTACTAAAGATCAGTGGGAAAGAGGGTTCTGCTCCCGGTGCACTTACTACCAAAGATCAGGCATAAGAGTCTCTAGCTCCAGGTGCACTTACTACTAAAGATCAGGCAGACTCTGATGGCATCACCTCTAACTCCTCCTCGGATGCGAACCTCGTCTCCTATCCGGGTCTGTAAACCCCCGAATTTTTCAAAAATATTAATCTTGGATTTTCCAGAATTTTTCTAGAATTTTCTGGGAATTTTCTGTAATTAAAATCAGGGTTTTTACTATTAAATAATTTTTAATAGATAATAAATGATATTAAAATATTATGAAAATAATATTTTTGGGTGTAAAATGACAAACTGGACTTAGGATAATTTTTCTGGAATTTATCGGGCCCCGGACCTATTTTTAAACACCTAAAACTATTTATTTATTTATTTATTCATTTATTATTATTATTATTATTATTATTTGTTATTATTATTATTATTTTCATTATTAAACTGGCCCAAGCCCAGCCCGCTCGGCCCGGCCCAACACCCGGCCTAGTCCCCTCCGGCCCAGATCCCTAACGGGTCGGGTCGGGTCCACCCGAACCCGACCGCGACCCGCTAACCCGCCTCCCCTTCTCTCCTCTGCCCGCGTGACCCGCTCCGGCGTCCCCGCGTCCACCGCTCTACTTTCGGCGGCCACGCCGCTGCCGCTCCGTCCGGCTCGCCTCGCCCTCTCCTCCATGCCGCCCACCATTTCCGGCCAGCTCTCCTTCTTCTTCCCCTACTTAAACCCTCCCCTTCTCTCCGTCGACCACCGTAGCTTCCCCTCTGCCGCTCACCGCCACCCTCGTCAGAACCGCCTCGCCGCCGGCCGCCTTTGCCCCAGACCTCCCTCTCCTTTCTCCTCCGCTGCTCCGGCCAGAGGCCCCGACGCCGCCTGCAACCGCCTCCTCCAGCACAGCGAGCAGCCTCCGCCCACCTCCCGCCGGACTCCGGCGCCGCCCGGCCTCCAGCGCCTCCGCCTCACCCCGACGAGCCGCCCCAGCCTCTCTCCGGCGCTCCTCCGCACGGCCCCGTCGCGTCTCCGGCCAAAACCCTAACCCTAAACCCTAGATTCCCGAATCCTCGTGTCGGCATGTCGGACACGACACGGACACAAAATTTCTGGTTCCTCGAGCCTCGTTCAGGTATTCGTATCTTGCACCCTGTATCTCCGATTTCAATTCCGTAAATTGCGTTGTGAAGCCTGTATGACCCTCTCGGTGCCCGGACAAACCGCTCGGGGCATCGCGTCCTGTGATGATCGCACACCGCGATCCAAAAACAGGAAAAACCAGACCGTGTTTCACCCCGGAACTGAGTACGCCCCTCCAAACGGGACGACTTGGTCGCGCGCGGTCTTCACAGATACGTGCGCACCGTCGATACGGACGTATGGGATTTCGCGAAAGCTGATTCGGGTGTGCGTGCACACCGAAATCAACGCGTATCCGCGGACATCGTCCCGTATCCGACTTTTCTGCAATTCGCCCTAACTTCTTGTACACTCGTCGGATCGAGACGAAACTTGCTCCATCGGACTCGTAGCGATACGCTGGTCCTTTGGGTCAAGTTGGGTTCGATTCTGAGAACGTTGACGAAATCGCGTGTCGTGGGCCCCACAAGCCCCGCTCGACGGGCAATTTTGTGATCGGCTCATCGGAATCCAAATCTGGAAGTTCCGTTGGGTTCGTATCAGCGTTCCTGACCTGTTGACACTAAGTTTGGTGAATTTGGAGACCTTTGACCCTGATACGTTTTTCGGTGCAAAGCGGGCCCACCGGCGGACCCCGTTTTGACCCGAAACTGTCGTTTTTGCCCTTGTCTCCAAATTGGACACAAGGACAGGCGTTTCTAGCTATTTGATATCTTCTGAGAATGATGGTAATAATTATTTCAGCATCCGGAGTCATTTCTGGAAATTTTCCCCGAGAACATAACTGTAATTGGATCCAAACATCAGGCAAGTACCTGCACTTCAAGTTTAATCTTTATATTGTGATAAATAAATTCCTTGCTCTACTAGTACCATTGGATGTTTACACGTAGTGTTAGAATCTGGATTTCATGTCTTGAATATTGGATTTTGTGTCTTGCTTCTCGTGTCGGGCGGGAGAATACTAGGAGGCATGTAGTTTACCTTTCCCCCTGTAGACATTGTGTGA
This sequence comes from Iris macrosiphon, assembly GCA_036927795.1. Classification (NCBI taxonomy): domain Eukaryota; kingdom Viridiplantae; phylum Streptophyta; class Magnoliopsida; order Asparagales; family Iridaceae; genus Iris; species Iris macrosiphon. Next base: position 113,469 of record JAYESA010000630.1, read on the forward strand.
TAGCTGTTGGTACGCGACTGTACCATCAGTCTTATACTTGATTATTCCCCTGTAGTCATTGTGTGATAGCCGCCTAGGACGGCCATATTAGCCTTATAAACCCCTACATGCCAACTATGTATTCTAAATACACAAGTTCACACACATAGCTTCTTGTCTTGTTGCAGTTCCTGTTGTCTTGTTGCAGTTTCATTCACTTGTCTCATTTATTCCTGTTTCACTCATATTCTGTTTACAGCATTTAACTCTTAGTTATTGTTACTTCTTATTTATACATATTCTCAACATGATACTTGTCAGTTCTTTTCTACTTGTATTAAATATTTAGTTTAATCTTTGTTGTGCATTGTGTACTTTGCTCCTTTCCTGACTGGATCCGTTGATTTAGGCGATGATGAGGACCTTGCCCCTGCATATTATGGCCCCTATGAGGGAACTGATGACACTGTTGAGAAGCCGGTTCCCACTCAGGAGACTACCTTTGAGGACTAGCCAACCAGTTAGCTAGTATTTCCCTTTCAGCACAAAACTCGGGTTTGTCCCCGATTTATCTTCTGGCTTTGTATTAACTGTGGATTGGTTGTCACAGATTAAATATTATGAAATCTTAGCATTCTTATTCCTGTGATTATCCATGCCTGTTTATTATTGTGGATGAGATAGATATTTATTGATCCCAGAAAATGACCTAGACAGCGTACTACCGCCGACACTGCGGCGTAGGCTGGACGTGCCCACGCACTCGTGCCCGACTATTCGGGTGCGGGTCGTGACACGTTTTTGTGGTGGCCCATGCAGGTCAACGACTAAATTGTTCGGTTTCCACTTAGGGACCGAACAGGCCTGCAATAAGATAAGGATAAGTTTTTAGGATCTCATCCACTTGCTTGAATCGTTCTTGACATCTATCTCGGATTGAATTAATTCCTTGACTTGCATCCTTTCTTGATTCCTGTGCGCCCCTTATTGTTTATTTTGGATGCAGAGTAAAGAAGCTACCAGCAAACGATGAGGTTCCTACAAGAACACCACGAGATGCTCTACCAGCATGACCGTGGAGAATGCGCAGACCCTCGGAGTAGCTAATGCGCGTAAGTGATTGTAGATACCGTTCCTAATATTATTTAGCTCATGCCTATTGGTTCGTGACCTCAGCCCCAACCTAGTAATTTTGAACTTGCTAATAACCTGGTATGCTTTTAAATTTGATAACTATAGAGATTTTAGAGTCTTTTGCTATTATGCTTACTGTGTGTTGTTTTGTGGACTTAAATAATTTGTACCTCCTTTCATCATCATCTAGCGCACTTAATTTTGCTGTACTTGATTTATGCTGCTATTTCTATAGCCTAGTTTTTCAAGCTTACTCTTTATCGAGCTTGTTCATGACAAGTGTATTATTGGGGAGGCCCACAATAATATATTTCAGAAATAGTGTATTACGGTCTGATCAACCATAGTGCGCTTGATTCGCCCTTCGAAATAATACTTTACGTGGATTGAGATATAGTTGACTAGTATACTTGCCCTCTAGATATGTCAGAGCATATCGTATCGATTACATAACTGTACTAATACGAGCATGCGAATAAATGATTACCAGAATAGAATCTCAATCCATAACCGCCTGACAATTCCCATTAGAATTCTTTAAACGCCTTGATCCCTATACCTCTGTTCTACCACCTCGCCCTTAAACTCTTTATTATTGATCCTCGTCTTCCCTTATTTCGGAAAGACAAAATCCTGTGTTTGGTATAAGTTTGATTTGTAGTGCTAGATATACCCCTCAGACCGGTCGAATTGATGATAACCTCTATGACTAAGGGAATACCATAGGTGGTGTATTTGTGTTAAAGACTTACAGATTCAATACCATGATTAAATAAGTTAGGACATAGCTGTACTAGTTGTATAGCCTTAGAGGATAGATGGGTAAATTCTAAGTTGGGTAGCGACCGCAATATTCACCTGAGAGAAACCCGTTAGACTGTAATCAAGTGAGATTGGACAGAGAGAACCCTGCCATATTTTAAATTTCGAGGACGAAATTTTTATAAGTTGGGTAGATTGTAAACCCCCGAATTTTTCAAAAATATTAATCTTGGATTTTTCAGAATTTTTCTGGAATTTTCTGTAATTAAAATCAGGGTTTTTACTATTAAATGATTTTTAATAGATAATAAATGATATTAAAATATTCTGAAAATAATATTTTTAGGTGTAAAATGATAAACTGGACTTAGGGTAATTTTTCTGGAATTTATCGGGCCCCGGACCTATTTTTAAACACCTAAAACTATTTATTTATTTATTTATTCATTTATTATTATTATTATTATTATTATTATTTGTTATTATTATTTTCATTATTAAACTGGCCCAAGCCCAGCCCGCTCGGCCCGGCCCAACACCCGGCCCAGTCCCCTCCGGCCCAGATCCCTAACGGGTCGGGTCGGGTCCACCCGAACCCGACCGCGACCCGCTAACCCGCCTCCCCTTCTCTCCTCTGCCCGCGTGACCCGCTCCGGCGTCCCCGCGTCCACCGCTCCGCTTCCGGCGGCCACGCCGCTGCCGCTCTGTCCGGCTCGCCTCGCCCTCTCCTCCACGCCGCCCACCATTTCCGGCCAGCTCTCCTTCTTCTTCCCCTACTTAAACCCTCCCCTTCTCTCCGTCGACCACCGTAGCTTCCCCTCCGCCGCTCACCGCCACCCTCGTCAGAACCGCCTCGCCGCCGGCCGCCTTCGCCCCAGACCTCCCTCTCCTTCCTCCTCGGCTGCTCCGGCCAGAGGCCCCGACGCCGCCTGCAACCGCCTCCTCCAGCACAGCGAGCAGCCTCCGCCTACCTCCCGTCGGACTCCGGCGCCGCCCGGCTTCCAGCGCCTCCGCCTCGCCCCGACGAGCCGCCCCAGCCTCTCTCCGGCGCTCCTCCGCACGGCCCCGCCGCGTCTCCGGCCAAAACCCTAACCCTAAACCCTAGATTCCCGAATCCTCGTGTCGGCATGTCGGACACGACACGGACACGAAATTTCCGGTTCCTCGAGCCTCGTTCAGGTACTCGTATCTTGCACCCTGTATCTCTGATTTCAATTCCGTAAATTGCGTTGTGAAGCCTGTATGACCCTCTCGGTGCCCGGACAAACCGCTCGGGGCATCGCGTCCTGTGATGATCGTACACCGCGATCCAAAAATAGGAAAAACCAGACCCTGTTCCACCCCGGAACTGAGTACGCCCCGCCAAACGGGATGACTTGGTCGCGCGCGGTCTTCACAGATACGTGCGCGCCGTCGATACGGATGTGTGGGATTTCGCAGAAGCTGATTCGGGTGTGCGTGCACACCGGAATCAACGCGTATCCGCGGACATCGCCCCGTATCCGATTTTTCTGCAATTCGCCCTAACTTCTTGTACACTCGTCGGATCGAGACGAAACTTGCGCCATCGGACTCGTAGCGATACGTTGGTCCTTTGGGTCAAGTTGGGTTCGATTCTGAGAACGTTGACGAAATCGCGTGTCGTGGGCCCCACAGGCCCCGCTCGACGGGCGATTTTGTTATCGGCTCATCGGAATCCAAATCTGGAAGTTCCGTTGGGTTCGTATCAGCGTTCCTGACTTGTTGACACTAAGTTTGGTGAATTTGGAGACCTTTGACCCTGACACATTTTTCGGTGCAAAGCGGGCCCACCTGCGGACCCCGTTTTGACCCGAAACTGCCGTTTTTGCCCTTGTCTCCAAATTGGACTCATGGACAGGCGTTTCTAGCTATTTGATATCTTCTGAGAATGATGGTAATAATTATTTCAGCATCCGGAGTCATTTCTGGAAATTTTCCCCGAGAACATAACTGTAATTGGATCCAAACATCAGGCAAGTACCTGCACTTCAAGTTTAATCTTTATATTGTGATAAATAAATTCCTTGCTCTACTAGTACCATTGGATGTTTATATGTAGTGTTAGAATTTGGATTTCATGTCTTGAATATTGGATTTTGTGTCTTGCTTCTCGTGTCGGGCGGGAGAATACTAGGAGGCATGTAGTTTACCTTTCCCCCTGTAGACATTGTGTGATAGCTGTTGGTACGCGACTGTACCATCAGTCTTATACTTGATTATTCCCCTGTAGTCATTGTGTAATAGCCGCCTAGGACGGCCATATTAGCCTTATAAACCCCTACATGCCAACTATGTATTCTAAATACACAAGTTCACACACATAGCTTCTTGTCTTGTTGCAGTTCCTGTTGTCTTGTTGCAGTTTCATTCACTTGTCTCATTTATTCCTGTTTCACTCATATTCTGTTTACAGCATTTAACTCTTAGTTATTGTTACTTGTTATTTATACATATTCTCAACATGATACTTGTCAGTTCTTTTCTACTTGTATTAAATATTTAGTTTAATCTTTGTTGTGCATTGTGTACTTTGCTCCTTTCCTGACTGGATCCGTTGATTTAGGCGATGATGAGGACCTTGCCCCTGCATATTATGGCCCCTATGAGGAAACTGATGACACTGTTGAGAAGCCGGTTCCCACTCAGGAGACTACCTTTGAGGACTAGCCAACCAGTTAGCTAGTATTTCCCTTTCAGCACAAAACTCGGGTTTGTCCCCGATTTATCTTCTGGCTTTGTATTAACTGTGGATTGGTTGTCACAGATTAAATATTATGAAATCTTAGCATTCTTATTCCTGTGATTATCCTTGCCTGTTTATTATTGTGGATGAGATAGATATTTATTGATCCCAGAAAATGACCTAGACAGCGTACTACCGCCGACACTGCGGCGTAGGCTGGACGTGCCCACGCACTCGTGCCCGACTATCCGGGTGCGGGTCGTGACAGGGTCCGTACACCGTGGGATAGTATGCCTCGTCTAAATCTGGAAGAGAACCAGGTCCTCAGTGGGACATAACAAGATACATAAAAATATGTCATATGTGTAAATACTGAAATAAACAAATAAAGGTGTGCTAACCATCTAAGTGAAATGCAATGTAAAGACAACCTTGGTACGTATGGGTAGGCGTAGGCATATCGTCGGACATCCTCTAGAGTGTGGTATCAGCAACGTCTGTCATTCCAAAGAATGAGGTATCTGTATATATATAACGTCCACACTCTAAGGGATGTGGTATCTGCAAAGTATATAACGTCTGTATCACTCCGAAGAGTGCGGTATCTGCAATAAAGAAGATGGGTGTCCCATATGCCTACTAGTTGTCTTCCCCGTCCAATGCGGTTATACAAGTTGAATCCACAACGTGCAAACCACGTAGCTATATGCCAAGTCTTAACTTTCCTAAATATTCCTGATTTTGTGCTAAGTCGTGATGCACATCACACGCACCGGTAGCTAATCGAGTACGCAAACTCGCATCCCAATATGAATTGCAACCATGTTGCGTGTACAAGGGTCAGGGTCTAGGAGGATATTAGAATACCCTCGCAACTGTAGGTAAGTCTGCTAAAGTCTAAGTCAGTTATACTACATGTCAACGTATTCGTTGACGGTACCCGAGGCAATCTCGGACACACACAGTTATATGTAAGTTTACTAAAAGTAACATACAATAGTTTAATAATTAAACAGTAAAACTTGGCAAGGTATACTTGCCTACGTCCTTAAGCTGGGCGTGCCAAAAACCTGTTCCCGCAGTCGTGTCTGAGGGGTCCTGTGACCTGGGGTCACTAACTGCGTTGTAGGTGCACTCTGTTCAAAATGTACAAGGGTTCGTGAATTTAACATTTAAATAAATGCGTACTTTATATATGTGTTTATATAGTATAGTATTTATTTATACTTATATATATATATATATATATATATAAGACATAATATATATACAATTAATACATAACTAATATATATAATACTTATTTAAAGCATATATATATATAAATATAGTATTTATATACAATATATAAATATATATATATCAATATATAAATATATTACATAATATATATACATATTTATATAATATTACATATATATATATATGTATGATATATTTATATTAATAATAAAATATTCATATACATATATATATATATAATAGTATTTATATATATAATATACAAGACAAAATAAAATAAATATATATATTATATATATTTCATGTACTTAATAAATACATATTTATATGTATATAATAATAATATATATATATATACATGTTTATAATAATTAGTATATATACATATGCATATATAAAATACATATATATACATATAATAGTATATATATATATATATAAAATATAATTATATATATAATGTATATAATATATTTAATAAATAATAAAGACATATATATATATAAATATACATATATATATATATATATATATATATATATATATATATATATATATATATATATATATATAATAATAATAATAATAATAATAATAATAATAATACATATAATGGTAGATATATATATAATATATTTATATATATATACTGTATATATATATAAAATAAATAAATAAATATATATATATATATATATATATATATATGTATATATATATATATATATAAAATAATAATAATAATAATAATAATAATACATATAATAGTATGTATATATATAATATAATTATATATATATATATATTGTATATACATATATATAATAAATACATAGTAAATATATATATATATAAATATACATATATACATATACAGATATATATATAAATATATAATATATATATTAATAATAATAATACATATATATATATTTATATACTTAATATATTAATATATATATATATATATAAACAGTATAATATATATTTATACTGTATTTATACTAAAATACATAAATATACATATATATTATATATATATATATATATATATATATATATATATATATATATATATATATATATATATAATAACATATATAGATATATATATATATATATATATATACATGTATATATACGTATATATACGTAGAGAGGGGGGTGGGGTACCTGACGTGTCAGGGGGGCCCACGTCGTCGTCGCCGGTGGGAGGGGGCGGAGGTCCGGCGGGTGGCTGGCCGTGGCAGCAACAGCAGCAGCAGTAGCAGTCAGCAGCAGTAGTAGCAGCAGCAACTATGGCAGCTGCAGCGGCGGCTGCGGCGGCGGAGGCGGCGGTGCAGGGTGGCAGGGCGGCGGAGACGGTGGCTGTGAAGGTGGTAGTGGTGGTGGCGGAGGTCTGTGGTGGCCGGGGGTGGCGGTTAGGGAGGTCGGGGGAGAGGTGCTGGCTGTGGTCGGGGAAGTCGGGGGGGCTCTGTGGCGGCGCTGGCGGTGGCTGCGGCGGTCGTGGGGTGGTGGTGCAATGGTGGTTCGGTGGAGGAGGTCGAGGCCAAGGGGATGGTGGCGGTGGCGGTGGTCTGAGGTGGTGGGGGTGGTGGTTTAGGGTGGTCGGGGTGGTGGGGTGCTGTGTTGGGGAAGAAGGGGGTCGGGTGCTGCGCGGGCTGCCGGCGGCGGCTGCGGCGGCTAGGACGGTGGCGCGGTGGCCGGGGAGGAGCTGAGGGAGGGGCGAGGCGGTGGGCTAAGGGTCGGAGGTGGGGGAGATCTGAGGGAGGTGTGAGTGAGGTTCGGGTGGGGGGATGCTGTATAAATAGGGTTTTTAGAGTTAGGGTATTTTAGGTAATTTAGATTTAGGGGGGGTATTTAGGTAATTTACTAATTAAAATATCTAGATATTTGTAGATATTTTAGGGTTCATTTAATGCATGAATGGGACCCATTTGGAATGAACGGTATAGGATCACCCTCCAATGGGAGGTTGACACCTCGCACAGTACATTTGCAGATAAAACCCTGCAGATTCATAATTTGCACATGAGCCCTATTAAATTAGAAAATTGTGCAATTACAAATTGTTTGAGAAAAACACATCATTCCTGAGGGTGATGTAATGCACAGAAATGAGGGGGGTGTTCAGTAAGGGTCTTGAGGGTGTGGGGGTGAGTCTGGGTAGGGGCTGGGCCTAGTTTTGGGTTATGCTGGTCACCGTATTAATTTATTTAAAAATTAATGCGCATGGTGTTTTCTAATTATTTAAAAATATACAGGGCTAGAATTTAGTGCAGTGCAAGTGTACTAGACGTAGTATACTCAAAGTAGAATATTAACATAATTTAGTTTGGACAAAACAGGTTCTTATTGGGCCTCTAATTTCGATTGGAACGGACAAGGGTACAGGGTTGGAAATTAATTAAAAATTAATACGGACGTTTGTAACGATATTTGTGCGACTAAAACGAGACTCATGCCAGCGTATTTGTGAGTTGCACAAAGTGTAGAATAGTAGACTGGCATGTCTAGGAGAAGTATGTGAACTTTGTTTGGGGGTAACAGTCAGTATAATGCTCTAAATATTGATGTGATGGTCAGGTGCACTAAGCAATATAAGATATTGCATAAATAATTATAAAGCTGCAATTAATCCTAATTTGTTAAAAATAATCCTAATTTCACTATCTAATGTTGAAATCTGGTCGAGGGAGTTTATAATCTACCCTCCTTAGAGCATTTCGTCCTCGAAATTAAAACAGACATATATTAAAAACTATTGATTGATTTGAAATATTAGGACATACCCAGGCCTTCGAATAGATGGGGAAACGTTGTCGAATATCCTCTTCTCGTTCCCAGGTTGACTCGCCTGGTGCATGATGCCTCCATGCAATACGAACTAGGGGGATAGTCTAACCTCGCAACACCTTCTCGCTTCTGTCTAGGATCTCTACAGGCTCCTCCTGGTACGATAAACTCGGGCCAACAGTGATCTCCGAGTGGTCAAGCACATGACTCGGATCTGGAATGTACCTCCTCAGTTGAGATACGTGGAAGACGTCATGCACTCCTTCTAATGTTTGGGGTAAGGCTAGTTTGTAAGCAGCTTCTCCGATGCGTTCCAACACATCGAATGGTCTGATGTACCTCGGACTCAGTTTTCCTCTTCCTCCAAATCTGATAGTCCCTCTGGTAGGTGAGATCTTTAGAAACACATGCTCTCCAACTTAGAATTCTAGAGGTCATCGATGTACGTTTGCCTAGTGCTTTTGTCTGTCCTGCGCTGCTCGCAGGTGTCCTTTGATCTTCTTTACCTTCTCCACCGTACGAACGACCAATTCTGGTCCTAGGATCTGCCTTTCGCCTACATCGCTCCAACATACTGGAGAACAACATTTTCTACCATACAATGCTTCAAAGGGAGCCATATGAATGCTCGCTTGATAGCTATTGTTGTAGGAAAACTCCACCAAATACAAATGATCTTTCCATGATCCACTGAAATCAAGCATGCATGCTCTCAGCATATCTTCCAGTGTCTGAATGGTGCGCTCGGACTGGCCATCTGTCTGCGGGTGATACGATGTACTAAACTTTAGGCGGGTACCAAGACTATCTTGCATACTTCGCCAAAAGTACGATATAAACCTCGTATCCCTGTCAGACACTATACTGACTGGTACTCCGTGCAGACGCACGATCTCCTTCATATACATGTCTGCCAAGACTTCGGTAGATTGCCCGACTCTGAAGGGTAAAAAGTGAGCAGCCTTGGTGAGTCGATCTACGATCACCCATACAGCATTACGACCACTGGGACTCCTCGGAAATCCCGTAACGAAGTCCATAGTGATGTGCTCTCATTTCCACTCAGGTATTGGGAGTGGTTGAAGTAGACCTGCGGACCTCTGATGTTCAGCCTTGACTTGCTGACACACCAGGCATTTTGCCACAAAGCGGGCTATCTCTCTCTTCATTCTATGCCACCAATAGTATTGCCTCAGATCTCTCTACATCTTTGTGCCACCTGGATGGATAGAGTATGTTGAGCTGTGAGCTTCGGACATCAGTTCTTCAGAAGTTCTCCATTTGGAACATAAAGACGTTCTCCACATCTTAAAGTCCCATCTTCGTGTATGTGCAATCATGTCTGTACTCCGGCCTCGATCCTTTGTCGAAGTCTCTGGAATCTGGCGTCTGTTGGCAGAGCAGCCTTGATTCTCTCGACCAAGGTTGATTGACAATTGGCCGTCAACTCCTGGCATAATGACCTCTATACCCAACTATTCTAGATCTCTCAATAGATCTTGTTGGGTAGTCAAGAAGAATGCCATGGGTCTTCTGCTCAACGCATCAGCTACTACGTTGGCCTTTCCGGGATGGTACTGCAGATCGATCTCGAAGTCTGTCATCACCTCGAGCCAGCGTCTTTGTCTCAAGTTCAGGTCCTTCTGAGTGTAGACGTACTTCAGGCTCTTGTAATCAGTGAATATCTCCACTCGTTCGACGTATAGATAATGTCTCCAAAGCTTCAAGGCAAAGATGACTGCGGCAAGCTCCAGGTCGTGCGTGGGATAGTTCTTCTCATGGGTCCTCAATTATCTAGAGGCATAGGCTACAACCTTCCCATGTTGCATCAAGACGCAACCTAATCCTTTTTCGGATGCATCACTATATATTACGAATCCTCCGGATCCAGATGGTATGGTCAAGATGGGAGCCGTAGTCAGACGCTTTTTCAGCTCATCGAAAGCTATCTGACACTCCTCTGACCAGATGAACTCCTGCTCCTTGCGGGTCAAGCTGGTCATCGGCTCTGCGATCCTTGCAAAGTTCTCTACGAACCTCCGGTAATATCCGTCAAGTCCTAGAAAACTTCTCACCTCGGAGACGTTGGTAGGGGTTGGCCACGTCTATACGGATGAAATCTTCGTCGGGTCTACCGAAATGCCCTCTCCTGTGATAACGTGCCCAAGAAAAGCGACACGATCAAGGAAGAACTCGTACTTGCTCAGCTTTGCGTAAAGACTTTCACGTCTTAGCGTTTCTAACACCAGTCTCAAGTGTTCTTCGTGCTCCTCGTGGCTCTTCGAATACACCAAGATGTCGTCGATGAAGACTACCATGAACTGGTCCAGATATTGGTGGAAGACTCTGTTCATCTGGTTCATAAATACGGCAGGTGCATTTGTCAGTCCAAAAGGCATCACCAGGAACTTGTAGTGACCAAAGCGAGTCCTGAATGCTATCTTTGGAATGTCTTCTCTCCGTACTTTTACCTGATGATAACCTGATCTCAAGTCTATTTTTGAGAACACCACCGCTCCTGTCAGTTGGTCGAACAGATCATCAATCCGCGGCAGGGGGTACTTATTTTTTATTGACAAAGCATTAAGGGCTCTGTAATCAATGCACATACGGAATATTCCATCCTTCTTTGGTACAAACAACACTGGTGCTCCCCAGGGTGATGCACTAGGACGAACAAATCCCTTGATCTGTAATTCTTCTAGCTGTAGCTTCAGCTCGTCTAGCTCCTTTTTTGCCAATCGGTACACATTTGAGGATACTGGTGCAGCTCCGGGCACTAGTTCAATAGTGAACTCCACTTCTCTGTCAGGCGGTAGGCCTGGCAACTCCTCCCGAAATACATCTTCGAATTCTGCAACAATTGCTGGGGGAGCTGTCTCCATTGCCATGTAAGCTCTAGGTGTCTGGCCTACTCCTTGCTCGATGGTGCCCCACATGTATTCGAACTCCGGGTGACCTGGTGGTCTAAAAATGACACTACCCCTCCGGCAGTCCAGTATTGCATTGTACTGGCTTAACCAGTCCATGCCTAAGACAACGTCAAAGTTTGGCATTGGAAGTACCAAGAATCGTGCTCTTATCTCTCTACTACATACGACTACCGAGCATGTTTTAATAGTACTGGTAACCGGTACGATGCCTCCTCCGGTAAGAATCTTCCAGCACTTAGGCAGTGTAAAAGTAGCTATTTTGTGCATGGCTATGAAACTACTAGATATGAAAGATAGTGTGGTGCCAGAATCAAATAAATCAGTTGCAGGTAATGTTCCACTAAAATGGTACCTGTAATAGTCTCCCCTTCTGGTTCTTCCGCAACTGCGGCTAGTGCAAAGGCATGCCCGTGCCTTTGCCATCTGGTCTGTTGTCTGGCTTGGTTGAACTGAGCCTCTTGTGTGGCCAAGGGTGCTCCCCTCTGAAATCCTTCAGACGCTGGGTGACGTTGACCTCTAGTTGAGGGTAGCATCCTCTGGGCTGGTGCTGCTGGTCTTTGCCCGTTCTGGGGTGCTGCCTCTCTGCGTTGTGGGCAGTCTCTGGCCATATGTTGACTTGCTCCACAGATCATGCATAGTCCATTCTTCTTCCGGCAGTCTCTGACATAATGTCCCTTCTTGCCACAATAGTGACAAGTCGGAAGCTCCTTATGCTGATATGGCCCCGTCTTTTGTTGTGTTTGGGTTCCCGGACGACGGATTGGTCCTCCTGCTCCGGGCTGGTTTCTGGTCGGTATGGTTGGGTTAGAGCACCTTGCTCCTCGGCCAATAGCTTCCTGTATCCTCGCCTCTGAAAGAACCTCCTCATAGGAGATCCTCGACTGCGTAGTAGTATACCTCTGTAGCTCGAAGGTAAGGCCGTCATGGAACCTCATGGCCTTCTCCAGCTCGTTAGCTATCAAAATGGCACAAAATCGACTAAGTCGACTGAATTTTGTGTCATAGGCATCGACGGTCATATTTCCCTGTTCCAGATGCAGGAACTGGGAGTACAGAGCATTTCTGATCGTGGCTGGAAAATACTTCGCATTGAAGTACTCTAGGAATTGCTCCCACGCCTGGTTCTTGTCGACGCTGCGTTCTATGGAATCCCACCAGTGATGGGCATTGCCTTTGAGTTGGGCCCTCACCGCGGTCATCTATAGATCTGGATGAAGCTGTGAACCCTTCAGCAGCATCTCCGTGTTGGAGACCCAATCTGAGATCTCCTCCGGAGTTTCGCTGCCTGAAAAGGTTCCCGGGCCCATCTGGCGAAAGCCTCGGACAGTGCCAGCTGGTTGGACAGGTGCTGGTGCTAGAGTAGATGTCCTCTCTAAAGCTGTCATCAGGCTTTGCCTCAAAGTTTTAGTCTGATGCCACTGTGCCTGCATCATGGCTTAGAAGAATTGGAACATTTGAGGCTGTCCCTCAAGTTGTGGCATCAGGGCTGGAAGGGGTGGAGGTGGAAGCAAAGGTGTATCTGCCTGTGGTGTCAGTGCATGGGAAGTCTTCCCTTCTTGCTGGGCTGGTGCAGCTTCCTGGGTAGGATTCTGATGAAGGTACGGGGTCGTTGGATAGACCAGTGTCCTTCTCGGGGACTGGTCTCTCGGGGTAGTCGGGGTTCTTTGGACATCTTGCGAGGGGTCTGTTGCTTGGTCAACCCCATCAGTTGCGTGTCCACTGGGTACGTCCATATTTTTGAAGAAGATAGAATAATTAGAAAAGGACGAAGGAATAATAATAATAATCAAGCAGGATGCAAAAATTCAAGGATAAAGTCAGAGTGGATGAGACCTAGTATTCCTATCCTATAGCAGGCTTGCTGGGCATGTTATCATACCACTAGCAATTAACTAGACCTGCATGGGCCACCACTAAAACCATGTCATGCCCCAGTCCCAAAATATACGGAACCAGGCCACGTGGCATTGGCCAGCTGATACGTCACTAAGGGTTAACCAATTTAATGGACCCAAAGAGACGTGCTACGCTGTCCTAAAATACTAACAAGTTTAATACAGGTAAATTCTAATCTCATCCACAAAATATCAAGGAGTACTGAATTAAGTGCTGAATATATAAAAGCTAA